>JADRCD010168728.1:8664-32987 GCA_019843815.1 Montemys delectorum | reverse complement strand
AGAGAGAGAGAGAGAGAGAGAGAGAGAGAGAGAGAGAGAGAGAGAAGGAAAAGGAAAAACGAGGAGAAAAAGAAAAAAAAAAAGGCTGTGTTTCTGCTTCTTTCATTCTAAGATAAATTCTCCCGGAGAAAACCTCTCCCACTAATTGTGTGTTAGCCATGAATTTTATCTCAAGAGCTGACGCACTGGGCTCTCAACTGGTGTGGAAAGCAGCCTGTTACAGTGTGGGGTTCATAAAAGGGCCTCTATCTATGGTGTGTGAAAGAATATCTGTGTGCCTAGGCAGGAAACTTTTTGATCTACAGAAAAGCCAGAAGACATCTAGGTAAGGCTCCGGGATCAGATCTACTTTGGGGGTGGGGTGGTCCAAGTTTGGCAGTGAAATTGGCCCATACAAGAGATCCGAGTTTTTTAGGGTCACGTGTGTGCTTCTTTCTGTGGAAGCTGATCTGTACTGACGATTGCTTACTTATTTTTGTTCGTTTCTTTCAAACTTAAATCAGGAGTCTGTAGTCGGTTTTTCGACGTTTTCGTTTTCTGTTATTGAACTGGTCGTAATAGACACAGTTTGATCCCAGAGAAATCTTTGCAAAGTGACACAGAAAGAACACATTCTGGGCGGAGAAAAAAGACTAGTTTCCAAGAGAAATCGTTTGAACCTTAGAGGGCAGGAGATAGTGCATTCGGCTAACGTGGGTCTGAGTACTAAAAAGAACAGAAAAAGTTTAATGTTGCTTTGGAAGGAATATTAAGTAAGTTGTCTTTGTCTCTTACTTTTTAATTTTAGTGGCTCATTTAGCCTGTTGGGTCACATTTTTTGAGAGTGCTGAAGGCTGCCATGAATCCCTAATGAGGCCCCTTTGCACATGATTTTGGCCAAGTGCCAAAATCAACTTCCCAGCGGCGAGCTTTCTCTCAAAGAACCTGGAGCGATTTTTTTTTTTTTTTTTTTAATATTAGAAACCATGTTTGAAAGCCGCCACAATCAGTTGTATAGGCATGTAAAAATGACTTTATACAGTAAATATGAAGTAAGCCTTCAGGTTTTTTTTCCTTTTTTCTCATATTGTCACTGTGGAGTCTTTGCCTGGTGCCGCCTAAATCATGATAGAATAAGAATAATCTGAAATAAGAAGATTTAAGGACTTTTTTTTTTCCCTTCAGCACACCAGAATGGGGTGTTCCTGTCGTACTGAGCAGTATACACTATGGACAGATTCTTCAAAACCCGTCAGGACAAGTAACAGATGAATTCACAGAACTGTTCATCTCTGTAAGTAACATCCTGTTAACAATACATAATAGTTTTCTAGAAGTTTTATATATAGAATTAAGTTTAATATTGACTTAAGTGGAGTCTTTGTGTATGTTAAAATGCCTTGGTGTGTGGGGTGTTTTGTTTGTTTTGTTTTGTTGTTATTGTTAATATTTGTTACATAATTTTAAAAAATTATGTGATACGTTGATGCGTTTAACAAGTCTTTTCATAGAAATGTTTGGTTTGTAAACATGTCTGAATGATGAAATAATTGTATTTAACTGCTTTGTAAGATAAAGGGTGAGTTTTCATGAAAGAAGGTGAGAAGCCCAAGGACTCACTTTCTGGAGCAGATTTTAAATCCGATGCTTCCACACCTGAATTCTGTCATGGGAGCTATCATACAATTGTATGTGATAAGGTTTTTAGAGTTACATTTGCAAGCTGCATTGATATAGTCTAGTTATTAGATGGTAACAATTTTAGATTTTATGAGCGATTTTAACCAATAACTTAAGACATTAAAAGCACTTAGTCTGCAAAGCAGGCTTAAAGTTAAAGCAGTGGAATGCCAGTGTCCCTCTGTTTTAAAGCAATCCTTGTATCGTCTCCATCACACATGACTTTTGCCCCCTGTGATATAGTAATCTACCTAATGCACAAGTTTGCTCTTAGATACATTTGTATTTTCCGTTTGCCCCGTCAATGAGAATCAAATGAATTACCAGCTAGTAGAAACAAGAATTATAATTATCTTTATTGATATGCTTATCACATACTTATAACTGTGCCAGTTTCCTCTTGATACAATATAGCACATTGTTCATTTGGGTATAGAACAAACTCAAAATAATTTTTTTAATATATTATGATTACCTTTGGGTTAACTTATATGTGTGTGTGCATATACAGAGTCAATTTTCTCTGTAATCTTACATCGTAATTGATGGCACTGTTTATATATTGCTGCTGGTCGAATAAAGGACTGAAGTGTATGAACAGATCATATCAGTCAACACTAAAATGCATGGAAAATAGAAGTTTCTAGAAATTTATCTGCGTGAGATCTCTTCATCCATGAGTTTCTGGTTGAGATATTATTTGATTACCACTCTTCTTTAACAGTAAAAAATTTAATGTAGTTAGATATATCAAGTTTTTGCTAAAACGCATCATTAAATTTGCTACCATTAACCAAATGCAGAAAAAATAGCATTGTGTTACTTGGTTGGCTCTAACCCTTTTTATTTTTTGTTTTCCTAATTTTAACTCTCATTCTATTTTTATTACCATAATTTTACTAAGTATTTGAAATTTGGTAGACGATTTCTCTAAAATTTGCTAAGAAATATTTTGACTGACAGTTGAAAAAAAATTGTTGTTACTGTTAAATAGATACCATGGCAACATTAATACATTCAAAGATATTACTTTTGGAACACAGAGATAAATACATTAGTGTCTTAAGTTCAGAATGGATAATCACATATTTGACTATTAGCAAATACTTTTGAGTTTCGGTAGAAATAAATAAGCATTGGGAGCCATTTGAATTACATACCTCACTGCAGTAGTTAAACATTTACTTTCGTTTGCTGTGCAAATGAGCTGTTAGTTGAGTACATCTATTGTGTAGGCTTTCAGATACAGTCATCAACTATCATTATTAACATTTTAAAAATAGTTCTTAGAGTTACAATCTCTTTGAAAAGGAAAAGGAAAGTATTTTTGTATATTTTGCTTTTATTTTATTTGGGACTAATAGCTTGTAAATGTTTCATTACTTGTTTTTTTTTTGTTTTTTTTTTTTTTTTTTTTCTGTACTCTGAGTCCAATTCCATTTTCACGATCTTGAAACTTCAGAGAAATAAGATACACTCATAACTGTTCATTTAAAGGACTGGTCTTTACTCATCTTAGTAGAAAAAGATGTTTGTTTGTTTGTTTGTTTGTTTGTTTAAATCATGCTAGAGGCACAAAAAATATTTTTCCCCAATTAAAATAGGCATCTAATAATTAATCAGCAACTTTTATTCTTTATTGGAATGCACATGTGGACTTTTTTAATCTACAATTTTTTAGAAGGTGAGAAACATTAATAATAGGGCGTTTTAGGTGAACATTTCATCATTACCATGAAGTACATTGGTCTAACTGGTCTACGTTCCAGTAATGAGATAAGCACATTGCTACAGTAGATTGAATGGCATTATTGAGTTTTGGCACCACCTCAGTGACCTCAGTCATAAAAGATTAGTTACAGGCAAGAGGATTTGGGACTGGAGGAGGGAGAGTAGATAAGAAATGCATGTCAAGACATTAGCCTTCCTTGCCCTGGAGAAAGTATGTGCTGGAATAAAAGCACATTCATTTTACGAAAAAATTTACAGCACTGTTTTGTCAGTTATTCATACAATAAATTTTAAGGCATCAATAAGCTGGTTGTACCCTGTGCTAGATTTTTCAGACTTCTCCAGATATGTATCTGTAGTGTTTTCTTCCTTCACTATACGAATACCTACTGTATTTCCAAGTAGCCAAAATATAATTATAAATTGAATATTCAAATAATTTTTAAACTTTTTCATTGAAATCTAATATTAAGAAAACCGAATTTTGAGTCTTTTTTTTTTTCAAGTGAAAGAAAGGTTAACGTCCAGTTGTTGCTTTTTCCCTTATGGGTTTAATTCTTACATTATTATTAAGTAAATATTGCTGTTTAATATCTTTTGAAAGCATGGTGTTTGATTAATTTTTACGAGCAAACTGATAAATAGTTAGAATGAATTATGTGCAGCTCTAGAGTCTTGTTTCAAAAATCAAGATTAACAGGTAAGCCAAAGTTGTTTTATTTATTTATTTATTATTTATTTGTTTATTTTTAAGCTCAACATTTTTTTAAAAACAAAACAAAACAAAACAACTTTTCAAAGTTGTCCTTGTCTACATGCCCAGACATGTCAGCCTGCACTGCTTCCTATGCCTTGACACATCTGTCCTGTGAACTGTCTTCTGAGACATTTCGCCTTGCACTGAGTTTGCTTCTGGTCTATACTAGTCTACACTTTTTTTTTTTTTTTTAAATTGACTTTCTTATTGGGAATTAGCATAAAAGAGTCCATCAAGTCTGATACTTTGGCCAGTCTAATTCACTGAGTTGTTTTGCATGGTCAGTGTCCGCTGTGTGGAGTAAGGCTTCACATGTGGTTAGTATTCATTTCTAAAGAGACATTAAGTTATGGAGACCCTGAAGTTCAGTCGTTTCTTTCGTGTGGAAGCATTGCTATAGCTACTCAACTATTACACAATACCTGTCCTTCAGAATATCTTGATGCCAACCAGTTGGCAAGTCCTTTTCTCTTAATGACAAGAAGTCAGTATCTCTAAGGGACAAAAAGGACAGCTGAAATATTTTCAGATTTTTCTTAAGCTTTACTCCCAATTTCACTCTTGAAGAGATTTCGATAGAAATGGTAGTTTTATCCAAACACCTACATAAACTTTAGTATAAACTTTGGTTTATAGAAGATACAAGTGAAATTTATGGTAGAATATATTTTAGTAGCAGCTATTTTCAACATGCTCTTTCTTAGTAAACAACACGATGGAACAAGATACAGGAAGCTCTGGGACAGGTACGCTGGCAACATGGAGATGCTAGTCCAGGCCATGAGAGCCATGCTGCTCTAACTCTGGGCCCCTCCACTTATCTCCCTGTGTAAATCCTAGTCTTGCTTCAGTTCACCTACAATGATAAATCACAAAGATTTCTATAGAGAAAGTTGAGTCACAGTAGAACACACTCTTTCTGGTACCCCGGCCTCTGTGCTTGGGGTTTCAGTGGCAAAAGTACTGTTCTTTGTGTATACTGGTTTTCAGAATCACAGGTTTGGGTAGATTGGCTCAGTCCACTGACTAATAAAGCAGAATCTGCCTTAGCATTTATAATTACTTTTTTGTGTGTGTGTGTGTGTTATTTTCAAGACAGGTTTCTCTGTGTAGCCCTGGCTGTCCTGGATGTCACTCTGTAGTCCAGGCTGGCCTTGAACTCAGAGATCTGCCTGCCTCTGCCTCCCAAGTGCTGGGATTAAAGGCGTGAGCCGCCACTGCCCGTAATTACCTTTTCATTTTGCCTTCACCAGAGCTTCTTCCTGAAGAATGGACAGCTGTGCACAAAAGATCACATTGCTAAAAATAAGAATATGCTTGTTTTCTTATGAATTAGTATCCTGTATTTTGTTCAAAATAGTGTGTGTCAGTATATACTATGTCAAATTTAACATTAATATTGACTTTGTTCTGCTTCCACTTGACATATGGGGAAATTGCTGTTTGAAAACATTTGTGTTTGTTTGTTTTGTTTTGCAGTATTAGGTATTCAGCCTAGGGCTTCATGAATTCAAGACATCACCAATGCTAAAAATACGTTAATTATATATTTCAATTACATTCCTCATGGAGTAGAGTTATCTCAGGGAAGTGTGAGTTTTCTGCTCATGTAGCGACTTTGAACATCATGTGCATATTTCTTGGCATATTCTATGGAATTTTAACTTAACTATGCTTCTTTTTATTCCCGAGGTTCATTCATAAATATTCACTCCAGAGAGTTCTTTTTAATCAATACACAATTTTAGCTGATATATTCAGGGAATTTGACATTCAGAGAGGTTGGTTCATAGAAAATCCTTACTAATGTGTGATTTGAGTATTTCTAGAACACTTTCACATGTCAGAAAGTGATTCTGTGATGATTTAGAAACAAAGAATGATTGGTAATTTTGAAAGATGAGCGAGGCATAAGCAGTTCATAATATTTGCAGAATGATAACATTTTTCTATTGACGTAGTTTTGTGCTAATATGTTTAATTTGGAAATTGTATTTGTTACTAGAAGGCAGTAATCGATTTTAGTAATCATAGTTTAATATGACTGATTCAAACCCAGAACTAAGTGAACAAAAGTTTTTCAACACACTGTAAGCCCTTTGATCACCTCAAACCAGAAATTGATTTTAATTTTCTACATGCAAATCTTTCAATATGAGTGCAATGGTTTTTAGTATAGACTATTTATTGATAAAACTTTTATATTCTTAGTTATCAGTAAGTAAAATGGTACAATTTCTTACAACTTAATTTTAAAACCTACTTAAAATCCAGTTTGAATAACTAAAACATAAAAGTAGAAATGCTAATGTAGCCCTAGAAAAAATGAGGCATAGAGAAAAAGTGTTCACTTGCCTAGAAATCTGACCATCACTGCTAGCTCAGCTTCTTCATCACTTGAGAGAAGCACAATTCAAAGTGACTTCCAATCCTCTACTATACACATGCTCCCAAAACATTCAGTCCCACCACATATAGTCCTTGGTTGGTGGTTGGGTCCCTGGGAGCTCTGAGGGTACTAGTTAGTTCATATTGTTGTTCGTCCTAAGGGGCTGCAAACCCTTCAGCTCCATAGAACCTTTCTCTAACTCCTTCATTGGGGACTGTGTACTCAGTTCAATGAATGGCTGTGAGCCTCTACATTTGTATTAGTCAGGTATTGTCAGAGCCTCTCAGGAGATAGCTATATTTAGGCTGGCTTGTCCTTCCTTCAGTCTCTGCTCCATAGTTAATCTCTGCAACTCCTTCCGTGGCTATTTGGTTCCCCCTTTTAAGAAGGAATGAAATGAAATTCGATCATCAATAGGAGGAGAGGACTTCAGCCTTGTGAAGGTTTTGTGCTCCAGTGTAGGGGAATGCCAGGGCCAATAAGTGGGAGAAGGTGGGGTGGCAGGCATGGGGAGGGGGGAGGCAACAGGGGTTTGTTCTTATTGTTTTTGTTTGTTTGTTTGTTTGTTTGGAGGGGAAACTGGGAAAGGAGAAATTTACATGTAAATAAAGAAAATATCTAATAAAAAATATGCTTTTTCTAAGAAGAGCATCTTTAAAAAGAAAGCAAAAGGAGGCTTTGCTGAATGGAAAAAAAATCTAACTGGAATATTCAAGTTAAACCATGGGCCTGTTGTCATACCTACAAAACTGAATTAAATCATAAAAAAAAAGTGACTTCCAGATGTGCAAATGCACAGCTGCTTTCATCTAACCCAAATTTTGCAGGAATGAGCTAAATCATAATAGCTTTAAAAGCCCCTATATTTTCAATGGTTTTTAAATTGATTTGGAAGCACCATACTAGGTTTAGTTCATGATAGTAAAAGAAGGGAATTCATGCTGATGGCTACCAGAAACTACTGCCGTTTAAGTGGCAGCAGAATTGTTACTGGGCTGGAAATTATAACTGAGCAATACATAGTGCACATAGAAAAGTTTCTTTCTCCTGTAGGTGTAATGGATGCCCATTTACAGCTGTATAGTACAATCCATAAAAGCAATGACAGCTACCTTGATATTGCTGGAAAGAGTATGTATGTGTATATGTACATGTTTATAAATAGAAAGATATTTTTATTCTTTATTTGCCCAATGTTAATGAAAACACCAAGAAAAGAGGTAAACAATTCACTTAAAATACGGAATTGTAGGTGCTTGGAAGACAGATCAGTCAGTAGAGTGCTTACTACAAAAGAATGGGGGCTGGCTGGAGATATCCAGGAAATTCTTAAGAACTCTAATGTGGCAGCTCACATTGTAATCTCAGTGCTGGGGAGATGCAAACAAGAGGATCACTAGGGTTTCTAGCCTGCCAGCATTGCTGGAATGTGAGAATTAGCTTCAGTGATAAACCTTGTCTTCCAAAATGAGGGTGGCTGTAAAATTATCTTTTATTTGCCTGATGTAATTGTTGTCTGGAGGCTTACTGCCTCTATCAACCTGTGCCTAGTTATGGAAGCTTCCGTTCAAACTGACTTAGCCTAGAATGTTTTCAGCCTCTGAAACTTACTGCTGGATAAGCTCACCCTTTCTAGCTCTTACTGAACTCTGGGTGGCTGGTTCAACTCAGCTGTTCTGGCTCAAAACTCCTCTTCACACTAACTGATTCAAACTGGCTTCTCTCAGCTTCCGACTGAATTGCTCTGCTTGGCCTCATACTACTTTGGCATTATGTTCCAGTCTTCTGGTTCCTTCTCATTCTTTTGTTCTTTCTGTCTTCACCTGTGTCTAGCTTGCAAACTGTGTCTATACAACTGTCCCAGCAAAACTACCCTCTCTCCCTCTGTGATGCTCCCTTATCTCTCTTTCCTCTCAGTTCTCAGCAGAGTTGGATATATCCTATTCAGTCAAATCTTTCTCTGACATAATTTTCAAGCATAACTGTTTTCTTCAATAAACTAACTTTACCTCCATTGTTTGGGATCAAAGATGTGTACTAGGTCTTGTCTGCATTCCAGTCAGATCACACAGACCGAGAAGGTCTTTGGATATAATCAGAGCAGCCATGTTACTGAATTAAAATTCCTGTACTGTGATCCATTGAGGAATACACTGGATATCAATACCTGGATATACCAGCTGGGCAGTGTTGGCACACACCTTTAATCCCAGCACTTGGGAGGCAGAGGCAGGTGGATTTCTGGGTTCAAGGCCAGCCAGGTCTACAAAGTGAGTTCCAGGACAGCCAGAGCTACACAGAGAAACCCTGTCTCGAAAACAACACAAAACAAAACAAAACAAAACAAAAAAACCATGGACATTCCATACACAATATATACACAATTCAGGAGGCAGAGATAGACAATAAAAGGTAGAGGGAGAGACAGGTAAATTGTACAGATCATATTACAAGCAATGAACAATGTGTTAGCTTTCTATCACTATAGCAAATTACCCAAGATAATCAAATTATTAAGAGGGGAACAGTGAGGACTTATTCATGGTTTTGAAAGTGCTGTTCACAGTAGATTAACTAGTTGGCTTGAGCCTGTGGTAAGGAAGCACACAAATGTTAGAGTATATAGAATGGAGAAACTTTCCTACTTTATAGTCAGAATGGAATGAAAATGAGGGGAGGAGACAGGAACTCACTAGCCATAAAAATACATGTCCTAATGACTTTATAATTTCCTACTGTGGTCAACCCACTGAAGGTTCTATTATACCTGTGTCACCAAAGCTATAATACATTGAAACTTTTCAGTGATGCACTCATGAAAACCTAGCAACCATCAACCGACTTCTAAAAGTATGAATATTTTTCTTCACCCACCCATTTTACTTGAAGCTGTTAATCCTGTAGCAATAAACTATTGTTACTAATATTATTGAATTTTATTAAAAGCTGTTCATTACTATGACTCCTGGACTTGAGGAAGATTTTTCTAAGCAAATGAAAATAGTTTGGCTCTTCCTCCTGCTTCTCTCCCTTGCCTCTTGCCCCCGTGGTCCCCCTCTCTCCCCATTCCCTTCCCCCATCTCTCCACGTGGTCATGGCTGGCCCCTACTTCCCTACTCTCTCCCTCTCTCTGCTTTTTCTCTGCCTCTACTACCTTCTTAATCCCCCTCCCCATGCTCTGAATAAACTTTATTCTATACCAAAAAAGAAAAGAAAAGGAAAGGAAAGAAAAGAGTCTGTTTTTCTCTAGAGATGTATGGGAGGCATGACTATGGTTTTAATAGAAGGAGGTGAGAGGTTGAGATTTTTTTAGGCTCTTTATCATACCCAAGCCCAGATAATGTTCATAATCAATTCACCAGTGTTACAAATGTAATTGGTTTTTTTAAGTAGCATTTTGAAAAGAATTTTAAGAATCTGACCCTAGAAATAATTGTAGAGCTGTCTCCCTCGTTATGGATATGACGATGGATCTGTCCTATCTACAACATTCTTTCAAGTGTGTGATTCCTGACCTTGAAAGTACTATTCATTCTATTCTCAGAAACCCTGGGTCAGACTGGCCTCTCTACAGAGTGCTTCCAATATTTCATGTCACACTGCAAATACCTGGGATGAGCAAGGATGATTACAGGACCCCATTGTATAGATGGGAAGCCCAAAGTATTAATTAGTTTTCTCTGAGTTGTAGTCCTATTAAGCATTAATTTAGGGATTGGTTTTGTGCTGCCAATTTCTATAGCTTATTTTATTACCTATTATACTTCATATTAAGTGATCATGGACCTAGACAAAATGGAGAAACTTTGGTTCAACTCTCTGATCTATCTCTCTCCCTCCCCCTTGCCTCACTTCTCTCTCTCTCTCTCTCTCTCTCTCTCTCTCTCTCTCTCTCTCTCTCTCTCTCTCTGTGTGTGTGTGTGTGTTTGTGTTTGTGTCCTCTTTTCCCCTCCTCCTTTTCCTCCTTCCCCTCCCCTGATTAAAAGTTCTAAGCATATGAAAATGAGAAAGCACTCAGTAGAAAGTACTGGGAGATATTGGTCATTGATACAGGAGTTTTCTGATGTATAGTTTGTTTTGCTCTAAGTTAGGCAGTTATCAGCAACAAATTAACTTTGGTCACATGCAGTTTTCTGTGAGAAGATAAGCTCTGCCTGCTGGTGTTGCAATTTTAAGGGATGGTTCCTTTGCACATCAGTGATTTAAGTATTGAGAACTGTGGAATAGTATAATGGTTGGGAAATATTTGTCAAGAAATTGAACTAATATAATTACACTATTACTATAGATGTAGTACATGGAGAAGAAACTTGTTCCCACCATAGCCATTTATACTACCAGTGACCGCCTTGTTCTGGTATCTCACAGAAGCAAAAACTCAGAACTCTGTACAAAGTACTTATTGGTTTCAATGCAAGTGTACTCCACTAAGCTCTGGTACCTGTTTACTTTTTTTTTAAATTCTAAACTTGGCCACATCACACCCTTATGTAAAGTGAAATGTCAATTCTTATCAGTTGGCAACTGCTTTTAAAAAGACGGGTTTAAAATCTCTATTGATAAAACTAAACTAAAATGTAAATGGAGGTGTAGACATAAAATTTGTCTTAAATAGTTGCTTTGACACCTGTATTTTTACGTACTGACAGTTGGATGTCATAATCCAAAAGTGCTTGATGGACATAGAGGAGGTGGTCAAAAAGTCTCTTTTTTAGCCCTCAGGCAGTGAATCCTTTAGGAACCTTGGTTATTCAACTCCTTATTTTATGCAAAAGAAATGAAGAGTGCCTAGTAGCAGAAATTGCCCTGGTGCTCATGCTTGTCACTCTGGCCCCTGCACAATCATCATTTCCACGGATTCTCATGCCAGTGCTCTATTATCTCTTCTGCATACAGTTCTTCATCCTAAACTCATTTACAAACAGCTAGTGATTATTCTGATTTTCTTCTTCATGGATATAGGTGAAGAAGAATTTAACTTATGTGAAAGCAGAAGAATAATTGATAAAAATTTAGACTTAAGTATAAACTTGTCTCTGTGTTTCTTCTCATGCGACATGTATGACTAGGACATTCATATTTACTTCTTTGTAGTAGTCCTTTGTGTGATTGTGGAGTAATCTACCAGTTAGCTCTACTGTCTTAACAGACTTGGGTTGTCAAAGTTATCTTTTTAAGATAAGTTTGACAATTTAGGTAGAGTAAGAGTAAGAAAACCTATAGTAGTCACTCTCTTCAGTAGGTGAAATATGAAAGTAAACTAAAGCAGAGCAGATAGGGCTTGCTTTTTTTCTCTTATTGAAAAATATAATTTTTTCAGAATATATTCTTATTACAATTTGCTCTCCCCCAATTACTCCCAGTTCCTCTCTCCTTTTCTTTCCCACCCAGCTCCACACCCTTCCTGTCTCTTCTTAAGAAACATTTCCAAGGATAATAAAAAATAAGTAAATCAAAATAAGATAAAATAACAACCAAAAAAAGAAAAAAAAAACCAAAACAAAACAAAATCAGAATAGAGGAAAGCAAAGAAAAAAAGCAAAACAAAACAAAACAAAACAAAAAAACTGCCTAGGAAACACATATAGACTTACAGGCACACATTCACACACACACACATACACACACACACACAGAGATACTAGACACACACACACACACACACACACACACAAATACACACACAAGAATCTCATGAAAACAGAAAAAAAGGAGAAGCCATAACATATATCTAAAGGAGGAGTAAAGAGTTTTAAAATACCTTGAAAAATATTATGAAACAATGAACCTCCAAAAATATCAGTGAGTTCATTTGCTGTTTGCCGTTTATTGTTAGACATGAAGCCTACCTTTAAAAGTGATTTGTTTCTCCCAATGAGACTCCTTTGGGGAAGATTAATTTTTCATTTACAAGTGCTTATCAAGTGGACATAAATTTGCCTTAGAGACTGGGACTTCAATCCATTGTTCCTCTCAGGCCAAGACTCCATCTGGTGCAGATCTATACAAGTCCTCCCCACAGTCTGTGTAAGTGTTTATGTGCTTCATAAGCCTGCTACCTTTAGAAGGCTTTGTTTTCTTGGTGTCGTACATCCCCTCTGGCTCTTACACTCATTCTTCTTCTGCTTCTACAGAGTTCCTTGAACCCTGAGGGGAGATATTTGATGGAGACATCACATTTATGGTTGATTGTTCCAAGGTCTCTCACCCCCTGCACATTGTCCGGCTGTGGGTCTCTGTATTTGTTCCTATCTACTGCAGGGATGAATGGAGCAGAAGGTCATTAGGACTTATTTTATTGCTACATTAGCAGACAGTAGTATTTTTACTTTCTGCTAGGTCACTGGCCTATCTAGCCTCAGATTCTTGGCCATACAAGCACTGTCAGATGTGGATTCCATCTCATGGAGAGGGTCTCAAATAAGATATAGGTTGGTTACTCCCACAGCTCTGGGCAAAGACTGCACCAGCACATCTTGTAGGTAGGTACTTTCTAGGACCATGAATAGCATTTTGTAGGGCTGATGACTCTAGATAGGCACCAGCTTAATGATGTATGAGTATGTTTTGCCTTCAGCAAGAGGGCCTTTGTCAGTGCGTGTAGAACCAATAGACTTGACAACAGCCATAGGTCTCTTTTGGCCCAAAACTCAATTAGATATTTGTCAAAATTCCTAGTATTGAAAGTTTTAGTTGATGATGAAGATGTTCAGTCAGGGCTCATTATTTAAGTACATACATATATATGTGTATATATATACATATATATATACACACACACATATATATATGTTTATATATACATATTTGGATATATACATATATAATATGCATATACATATTACTTTGATATATTGATTATATATTGATATATATATATATTTTGATATATATACACATACACACACATATAAATATATACATATATATATAAAAGTTTCTATTGTGTTAGAGTTCCATAGAGCCTCTCAAATGGCCCTGAGTTTTAGATGTCTTTTTCTGTATTCACTACATCACTACTCTCTCCCCTCCCCCCTCCCAGTTTGAACTTCCCTTTCCAATCCCACTCTCATGTATCTATAACTATCCAATTTTTCCTTTCTAGGGATATACATACCTCCTCCCTAGGTCTATATCTAATCTCTATAATAATATGGATTGTAGCTTCATCATCAATGATTTAACAATTAACATCTACATATGAGTATTTATGCTTCTGTTTCTCTGGGTCAAGGTTACTTTACTCTAAATGATTTTTTTTATTCTATCTATTTACCTGAGAATTTCATAATTTTAGTTATTTTTAACTGCTGAGTAATATTCCATTATGTAAATGTACAACGCTTTCTAACAACATTTCATACAGCAGCAATGAACGTTACTGAGCAAGTGTCTCTGTGGTAGTATGAAATATCCTTGGGTATATGCCCAAGAGTGGTATAGCTGGATCTTGAAGTAGATTGTTTCTAACTTCCCAAGGAACTTCCCACATTAATTTGCATAGTGGGCTCCACCAGGTTGCATTCTTACCGGGAATGGATGGCTCTTTCCTTTACTCCACATCCTTGACAGCATAAAATGTCACTTGTTTTAATGACCTCAGCCATTCTAAATGGTGTAAGATTAAATCTCAAATTAATTTTGATTTGCATTTTCCTGCTGACTATGGATGTCGAACATTTCGTTAAGTGCTTCTCGACCGTTTCAGATTTCTCTGTGGTGAGCTCTCTGTTGAGATATGTACCCATTTAATTATCTTATTTGTCTTCTAGATGTCTAGGTTTTTTAGTTCATTATATATTTGGTATATCAGCCCTTTATTGGATGTATAGTTGGTAAAAATCTTTTCCTGTTCTGTAGCTGGCCCCTTTGTCTGAATGACAGTGTCCTTCACCACACAGAAGCTGTTTGTTTCTATGAGGTCCCATTTACTAACTGTTCTGAGTGGCTGTCCTATCAGGGTTCTATTGACAACATCTTTTTCTATGCTAGTGAGTTCAAGACTTCATGTTGTTTCAGTTTCGGTGTATCTGTCCTTATGCTGTGGTCTTTGATCCATTTGGAGTTGAGTTTTGGGCTGGGTGGTTAAGTACGGCTCTATTTGGATTGTTCTCCATGCAGCCAACCAGTTTGGCCAGCATCAGGTGTTGAAAATGTTGTGGCTTTTTTCCCCAGTGTGTATTTCTGGCTTCTTTGTCAAAAATCAGGTGTCCATAGTTGCATGGAATTATTTTAGAATCTTCAGTTTTATTTGATTGATCAGTGTTGTCTGTCTCTGTGCCAATACCGTGCTATTTTATCACTATTGCTCTGTAGTACAAATTTGAAATAGGGGATTATTTATCTTGCAGTTCTTTTGTTAGTCAAGGATGATTTGTAGAGCTTGTTTTTTTTTTATTTTGTGCTAACTATAATTTATTCATATTTAAACAATACAAAGTAAAAACAATACAGTGTTTTCCATTTATTATAGAAAATGTTTTTAGAAAGGTGAATAAATATGCTTTGCTGATATGTAAACATTCCTTTTTATATTATTACTACTATTACTATTTCTTTTGTATGAGTGTTTTGACTGCCTACATATTTACGGACTGTGCTGTAAGGTGCTCTGGAAGACTAGAAGGAGGTATCAGTCTAGAAGGGTTGTGAGTAACCATGTGGGTGCTGGGAATTGAACCCAGGTCCTCTGGAAAAGTTTCCAGTGCTCTTAGCCACTGGGCCCTTTCTCCAGTCCCCTAGTAAACCCTATTTCATTATCCCTTTACTGTAATGCATTATGTGAATGTAAATAGAGTTTTCAGTTAGTAAAAATACTAACTTTAGATTTGAACAATTTATTAATTTTTAAACGTATTATTTTCTAAAAGTTTCTGTTATAAGGTAAATGTCTGCTGTCTTTGACATGAAATAATTTAGAATGATCCTTAATATAAGTGAACCCATTGTTTTATGTATGACTTGAGCAGAATATAAGGCCCAATGTTATATGTTGCGTTTATAGGTGTACAGGCTTGCCAGTGCTCACAGAGGCCAGAAGGCATTGACTCTCCTGGAACTGGAGTTACAGAGAGTTGTGAGCCACCATCTGAGAATGCTTGGAGCTAGGCCTTCTGCTGAGGCAGTACTAGTGCTTAGCCACTGAGCTCACCTTCCAGCCTCCAAACCTAGTGTTGTGACCATAAAAATATATACTTACTTGAAAGCTGTAGGGATAGGGTTAGAGAAACTTTGTTTACTAATTTGAACACTACTTCGAACAGTTCATCAGATCATGTGACTCTGTTCAAAATGATTTATCTTACTTAGATAAATTAATTAAAACTTTTAAAATTATTGATCACAGAAAAATTAATGTTGGGTTATGTATATGTCCTTAACCAGTTCACCTAAGGAGTTTATTTAGTAGCTTCTATTGACTGCTTTCTCCAACTGCTAATTTATATATTTACTTATTACTTTGGGATGTCGATAAACAATATGAGGCTTTCATCTAGGTGTTAGACAAAATTGCTAGCAAACAACCACTGCAATGAAATAAGGATGATTAAAGTCATATATCAAAATGGCATTAATAAATGGTACATGATACCCTCGTGTAGTACATGGATTAACACTGATGGTAGAGTACATCACCATTTCCTAACCCGCAAAAGTGAAAAAAAACTATCATATAAAGCTAGTAAATGTTGAGCAATGGCATGTATAACATTATATCAACTCTAGAGCTATTTTTTATTTTGTTTTGCTTTTTTTGTTGTTGTTGTTGTTCTTTACAATGAGTTACACTTTGGTAAATATTTGAAGCCCTTATATGAAATCATACATGAAGTAGGTTTTGTTTTTTTTTTTAAAGTTACATTTTAAGAAATGAGACAGATGTAGATACTTACAGCCAAGATTTGTAATGAGGTAAGGGAGTCCTATAGAAGAGTTAAAGGAAGGAATGAAAGATCTGAAGAGGATGACAATCATGTAGAGGCCAACAGTGTCAAATAACCTGGAACCCTGGGAGCTCCCTGAGACTAATACACAAACCAAAGGGCATGCATGGACTAATTCAAGGCCCCTGGCGGCACATTTGTGGCAGAGGATTACCTTCTCTAGCCTCAGTAGGCAAGGATGTGGCTAATTCTGTAAAGATTTGATGCCGCTGGGAAGTGGGATGCAGTGCAGGGACACTCTCAGAGGTGAAGGGGACAGGGAATGGGGAAAGAACTCTGGGCAGGGCAACATATTGGATGAAAATAAATAAAACAATTAACCAATTATATAAAAATGAAAAACTGATTTTATTTGTATTTGCCAATCACATATTGTTCATATCTTCTGGAAGTTAATTAATAGTGTACAGTAAACAATTTGTTTTTGTACTTTTCTTTGGACTTTCATTCTGAAGACATTATATACAATCTATAAACAATGAAACCATGATCTGGTATTTTTATCTTTAAATAACTAGCTCAATTTTGTCCAAGGTCAAGGAGACTTAAACCTTGTTATTATTTTTGACAGCTATACAATGACTGATAATGGTTCTATTTCTGACACCAGCTGGCAGCACGTTCCCTTTTGAATGAATTCATAGATGCCCTGGTCACAATCCAGATATGCAAGGGACACTCAGAATTCCACTGCTGTGTTTCTGCATAATTAGATACGTCTCCCTAATAGGAAGAGATGGCCAGCTTTAGCAATGCTTTTTCTTCATGTAATTGTTTCTTAGTTATTAAGTGCATTTTTAAACAGGTACAATGCTTGAAGACATCTTGATAAGCAAATTAGTTGGAAACTTTAGAATAAAAAGTGCTAGTATGTCATACTATAATATAGTGTGTATTTGTCCTCAAAAAAGTTATAATTGTCTTGTAATTCTGTCCTCTCTAACTTGGGAGGTCATCTTGTTGGTATGTGCTAATCATGACAGTGGTTGGCATGCCTCTTACTATGTTGTATTATGGGTCAGATTCAAGGATTAGAGAAGACAACAGAAGAAATCACTTTAGATGGAAAGCTGATTTTAAAAATATATAATATGCCTTTACTTTGAATTAATCAGAAATAATGACTATGGAGAAGACTGGAAAATTACACACACACACACACACACACACAGAGAGAGAGAGAGAGAGAGAGAGAGAGAGAGACAGAGACAGAGACAGAGACAGAGAGAGACAGAGACACAGAGACACAGACAGAGAGAGATACACACATGCACACACAGACATACACATAGGCACACATGCACACACAAGAACACACACACATAAATACACACAAATTAAAGGAGCTGCCTACACACCTCCTTTTTTCCTTTCAGAGATAAGATGTCATCATGTGGTCCTTCTTCCCTAGAGCCCATTCTGTAGCTCAAATTGGCCTCAAGTACATGGCAAAGGCATCTGCTTCAGTTTCTCCAGTACCGGGACTGCACATACAAGCCATCAAGGGTAGTTTTATGTGCTTTCAGTTAACCACACTTAGTTAGATATATCAGTTTCTGAAAGGGTCCCTGCAGATTCCATGGCAGGCAGGGAAACATTCCAGAAAGAAGTGATAATGAAAATATGTTCATCATGAATTAGGCGGGGTCAAACTTTGGGAGCCTAATCCCATGTGGTTTGTTGCAACACATTTAAACACAACATAATTTGGGGAAAAATTTCCCAATAGAATATAATCACCAGCTAACAAAGAAAGTATAATTACATTGAAACTCAACTTAAGATATGTATCATTTCTTCCAAGAAGATGGGTTCTGGAGATAAGCTACTGTATTAGCTTAAGGATCAACTAGACTATTATCTACCTCCAATACCTACTGTTGAAGCTCCATATGGCCTGGTCCAACAGATAGACATATCCAGGCCATTAACTCTACTTCCCAGCCTTCTAAGATATTTTACTTTGGAGTTGATTTCTTATTTTTATTTTAAACATATGCTTATTAATTTTTTTATTTACACACAACTACTATAAAAATAGTCATTTGGGGGGCCCAAAAGCCCCTGGCAACTTAATCTCCATCTTGTCCCTGGGCCATCATCTATAACTAACTTTGTCTCTTCCACTATCTTGCTTTCATCCCTGCAATTGACTCGGGACATTTTATGACAGAGGGCTTTCCAGACACCTTACAATGAGGGCATTTCTCTTTGAAATTTTCACAATGAGGACACTCCTTTCCAGACATTTTATGATGTGGACATTCCAGTTATGCTGATGTGTAACCAAACAATAATTCAGGTTTGGCCCATGCACCTCAGCAAATACCTTTGTAGTTTTAAATAGTGCCTTTCCCTAGAGTAAATTGAGACTTGATCAGAAAATGTTTTGTCTTGTGTTCTTCCTTTGTATCTCCTGTTCCAAAATTTGTTGTTGCAGTTCCCTTTCCTTGAGAACCCCTTTGTTTAAGTACTGGAGGTCGGGGCAGCTGGTGCCCAATGTGGGGCTGCTGAAGAGTTCTTGAGATCTCTTCTCTAATTCTTGTTGGTGTTTCTGGATTCCGTTGTGCACAATCCCAAAAACAGCACTTTCCTTGTTACCATTGTCAGGGCACTCAGCAAGCTCACAGGTCAGCATGTCACACCAATCACTCTGGCAGCTAGCAAGCTCCTGCAGCATTCTGTGGAATAAAACATAAACATTCCCTCTTCCCCAGATTAAATACCCGATCAGAATCATGCCATATGCCAATAAATGGATCCTTCCATCTCATCTAAACATAAATATGCCTAGATGTAGGATGCTATAGACACTCAGCAAAGTGTTCCTTGGCATCCAAATTTTAAAATTTTAAAATAAAAAGCATGATTTAAATAATGTACACAGGGATATAATGCCATGATCCTGGAAAATCCAGTATAATTCATGAACATACCATTTCAGCAAAGTTACAGGGAGAATTTAATTATTAGTAGGTAAAAATACAGAAATAGACATAGAGTCAAAGAAATATAGATAGCTACAGATATATGTAAATTATATAATTTCACTGAGCTAAATTTAATTTTGGCAAATATTTTATTCTTTGGAATGTTTCTAAAGGTTTCAGTCTTAAAGGTTATAATATGTTTATGATCATGCAAAGATATCTGTGGAGACAAGGAGTCCACAAAAGTCAAAAATAATAAAAATTATTGATAATTTTATTTGGAATCATCAAAAGTAACATTCTGAAATCATTATTTTCTATTTATTTGTTTGATTTAAAAAACATTACTAGATGGTCATTTAACCTTATATTGGCTTTTTTAGTAATAAAATATAAATTTATATTTGTAGTGAACAGCAAAATATTGAAGATTATAATTCTTTTGTCCTTAATAAGTATAAGCACAAATAATTTAATAAATTACATGTTGAAAGCACACAGAAAATACTATTTGTAATAAATGATAGAATCATAATGGTAAATATAATTTAAAGTGACTTGTTTTAACAGAAAATGTAAATATATGAGTTTGATATTCTTAACTTCTGGAAGTTAAATAATAATTTTGACCAATATGGACATAACATTTCTCAAGATCCATTAAGGGAATTTCCATAGACAGATTATTGATCTACTGATTTGTAGAACTATTAATTTATTAATTAATTTATTTTAAATCCTGATGCTCATAGAAGCAAAATATGCCATCATGATACATGCCTGCACTGAAGTGTATTAAAATTTTAGTGCAGAAGTCATGAGTGGTGGCATAAGCCATAAATTCCAGCACTCAGGAGGCAAAGGCAATGGGTCTCTGTGAGTTCAAGGCCAGTCTGATCTACCCAGTGAGGTCATGGACAGTCAGGGCTATATAAATAATCTGTGACTATACTTCCAGCACTCTTTCAATTCTTTTGAGTATAAAGATATTATTCAAAAGTGAATATGTTTTAGAGCATGTCAAAATTAAAAATGAATTTAGGTGTATATAGTAGTCAATAAAATCCTTGATATATTGGACTTATAAGAAAGAAGATAATATTTTGAGTTTGGAAGGTAAGTAATATGAAGAATATACTAAGAGAAACTGTGATATTGCTACTTTAAGCACAGCCATTGAATCTGGAAGTGATCATTTTACCATTTTTATTTACTTATATGTCACTTTGTGTGTTCTATATTTAGATGGAGAACTGCTCAGAGTAAGTTTTGCAATAAGTAATCATAGCCTCATATATTTAGCCAATGAATCGAAACTCATCAAACATAATTTATAATGAGTATTTTAATACTTACATATCATTGATCATTGATGCCCACAAATAGCTATGAATATTTTTGTAATAATTGTGTGCATTATTATTATTATTGCATGAATTTCTATTCATGTCATAATTGTGTGTAATAATTGGTGTGCAATAGCAACAACTGAACAAAAAATAATGAAAAATTCTTACTTAGAAATTTGGGAAATGAGCAATCATAGTGTATGTCGCTCATGCCCCAGAAGTGACAAGGAGACAGCAGCAAGTCTACAAAAATCACCCAGCCTTCCTGCTGCCCTTAAACTGATGCTCTGTTTTAGTTTAACAAGTAAAGAATTGTCTTGAGAAATCTGTTGGTCATTTCCTTGTCTTCCTCACATAGTAAACTAACTTAAACCTCCTTAATGTGCTGTAGGAAAAAATGCAGATGTGGGGAAGGAATGCAGATGTGGGACACATTTAGGGAGATGTCATTTCAGAAAATCATGATTTTTATATAATTTTCTTTCTTTGTGGCTATACTTCTCTCACATTCAGACCTCAATGTTAGGACTATTTCTGGTGTTCATTGTTCCAGAGTCCAATTTTAAGAACTAAAATTAGACTTTAAAGGCAAAAGAGTCTTTAATTATTATCTCTGAGTTATGCCAAAAGATATGTAATAATCCTTCCAGGATTTAGAGGAGTTTTTGTTGTTGTTTTGGTTTGGTTTTGGCCTTTGTTTGTTTGTTTGTTTGTTTGTTGTAACTATGCTAGTTTTGTGTGTGACATGATCTTACTTTTGTCAGGCTGGCCTTGAACTCCTGATCTTCCTGTCTCAACCTCCAATATGGTGTTATAATAGACATTCACAGTCATATCTGGTTGTATATATTTTGCATAGATAATCACCTTATAGAAAAAAGATAAGTAATGACACAGATATAAATTAGAAGTTGGTTATTTAGTTCTTCCATTTCTGTCTCTACTTCACTGTTCAACATTCTCTAGTGTACAATTCACTTTTTTAAGGCTCTCACTCAGTTTGCATCTCTCTCTGCATCTGTACATTGTTCTACACCCATAAAATATTGTTTCTTTCCACATTCACCTGAAAAGAAAGTATAGATGGTCACTTACAGTAACCTGACATCTCTTCTTATCCTTCTATTCTTTACCAGCAGCACACAGAGTTGAATCTTCTTTTCTGAGATGGTACACATCTCTGTCATAAGTCTTTTCACATCCCCCAGACAAATGTCATTTCTATACACATATGCTTTCAAGCTACATTGCACCCAGGAGGATTTCTTATCCATTTCTTTGTTTCCATAATCTTCTATGATGTTTTTCACAGTTGGCATGCTATGAAAAGCTGATTGAATTTTTAAGCACCAAGCTAGTGTTTCAGAAAAAGTGATATAATCCATCTACACTGAAACAATAAGACACTGAACAGCATTGTTTGGTGTTTTTGTACCTTGTGTTTCCTGGTTAAAATAAATAATTACAACAAAGTATAATGAAGAAGAAATCAATAACAGAACAAAATTTCTTTAAAAATTGCTAATTTCAAAAGTAAAATAGCCAGAGTAGTAGGAATAGGATATTAAGAGAAATTAAGACCATTTATACTTATTCTAAATACTTGCACAGCTTTTCTTATGTAATCTAATCTTAAGATTGCAACATAATTACTGGATATCTTAGTCAATTATCTTATACCGGAACATTATTCTAATAAGTGGATGGCTGAAACTGGAGGCCAGAGTGAATGACACATAAAGTCAAGCCTATTATTACCATGCAAGCTACACTATGTCAATTCAAAAATAATATCTATTTTAACAGGTGTTTTTCTAAATTACATTAAAATAATCTGAGACAAACAGAAAAGGTGTCCAAACAAGACAGAGATTTTACATACACTTGACATCTAGTTATACCTAATAATACACACTTGCAATAGCAATAGTATAATTATATAAATCAAAGACATGAAGAAAAGACTGGATATTTCTATGTCTATGGGTGTTTTGTCTGTATATGTGTCTGAGCAGCACATATATATGCCATGATAACAGAAAGATCAAGTTGGATTCACTGAACCTGCCAGGAGTTACAGTTAACTTCAAGTTGCTATGTGCCTTTTGAGAATACTGGTTTTAGGTTTTTATTGGTTTAGGAAAACATGTGACACTTAGTGTGGCTCTAAGACTCAGAAGGATTCTTTAAAGGTTGTAAAGCTTTTGTTCTCTTCGACTTCATATTTTCATATTCTATGTTTCCTCTCCACACTTTTCTCTCCTATTCCTTCTATGTAGCTCCCCCTCTTCTCTTCTCTTCTCTTCTCTCTCTCTCTCTCTCTCTCTCTCTCTCTCTCTCTCTCTCTCTCTGTGTGTGTGTGTGTGTGTGTGTGTATTTGTGTGTGTTTTCTGAACTTTCTTTATACAAATGTGCAGCTGGAGATACATTCATTTTCTTATACTCATTTCTTTTTTAATATATTTTTATTAGCTATTTTCTTTATTTACATTTCAAATATTATCCCCTGTCCTCGTTTCCCTTCCAAAACCCCCCATCCCATCCACCCTCCCCCTGCTCACTAACCCATTCACTCTTACTTCCCTGTCCAAGCATTCCCCTACACTGGGGTATCGAGCCTTCACAGGACCAAGGGCCTCTCCTCTCATTAATGTCCCACAAAGCCATTCTCTGCTACATATGCAGCTGGAGCCATGGGTCCCTTCATGTGTACTCTTTGGTTGGTGGTTTAGTCCCTGGGAGCTCTGAGGGTACTAGTTAGTTCATATTGTTGTTCCTCCTATGGGGCTGCAAACCCCTTCAGCTCCTTGGGTCCATTCTCTAGCTCCTTAATTGGGGACCCTGTACTCAATCCAATGGTTGACTGAGAGCATCCACCTCTGTATTAGTCAGGCTCTGTCAGAGTCTCTCAGGAGACAGCTGTATCAGGCTCCTATCAGCAAGCACTTCTTGGCATCCACAATAGTGTATGGGTTTGGTAACTGTATATGGGCTGGATCCCCAGGTGGGCCAATCTCTGGATGGTCTTTCATTCAGTTTCTGTTCCACACTTTGTTTCTGTAACTCCTCCCATCAATATTTTGATCCCTCTTCTAGGAAGGACCGAAGTATCCTCACTTTGGTCTTCTTTCTTCTTGAGCTTCATGTGGTCTGTGAATTTTATCTTGGGTATTTCGAACTTCTGGACTAATATCCACTTATAAGTGATCGGGTTGCTTCACTCAGGATGACATTTTCCAGTTCCATCCATTTGCCTGAGAACTTCATGAATTCAGTGTTTTTAATAGCTGAGTAGTACTCCATTGTGTAAACGTACCACATTTTCTATATCCATTCCTCTGTTGAGGAACATCTGGGTTCTTACCAGCTTCTGGCTATTATAAATAAGGCTGCTATGAACATAATAGAGCATGTATCTCATTTCTTAAAAAAGAAAAAGTGGTTCCTATAGGCTCTCATTTGTATTTTGCTTTCTTTGTTTAATGGGTAGTCCTGCAAAACATAGCAAGTAGTATTATAGTAGTAGTAGTAGTAGTAGTAGTAGTAGTAGTAGTAGTAGTAGTA
>JADRCD010168727.1:21753-50020 GCA_019843815.1 Montemys delectorum | reverse complement strand
AGTCTTTTATCCTAGCCAATCTGACTGGTGTGAGGTGGAATCTGAGAGTTGTTTTGATTTGCATTTCCCTGATGACTAAGGATGTTGAGCATTTCTTTAGGTGCTTCTCAGACATTTGGTGTTCATCAGTAGAGAATTCTTTGTTTAGCTCTGTATCCCATTTTTTAATAGGGTTATTTGGTTCTCTGGAGACTAACTTCTTGAGTTCTTTGTATGCATTGAATATTAGCCCTCTATCAGATGTAGGGTTGGTAAAGATCTTTTCCCAATTTGTTGGTTGTCATTTTGTCCTATTGACAGTGTCTTTTGCCTTACAGAAGCTTTGCAACTTTATGAGATCCCATTTGTCAATTCTTGATCTTAGAGCAGTAGCTACTGGCATTCTCTTCAGGAAATTTTCCCCTGTGCCTATTTGCTCCAGGTTCTTCCCCACTTTATTTTCTATTAGTTTTAATGTATCTGGTTTGATGTGGAGGTCCCTGATCCACTTGGACTTGAGCTTTGTACAAGGACAAAGGAATGGGTCGATTTTCATTTTTCTACATGTTGACCCAGTTGAGCCAGCACCATCTGTTGAAAATGCTGTCTTTTTTCCACTGTATGGTTTTAGCTCCTTTGTCAAAGATCAAGTGACCATAGGTGCATGGGTTCATTTCTGGGTCTTCAATTCTGTTCCATTGATCTACCTGCCTGTCACTGTACCAATATCATGCAGTTTTTATCACAATTGCTCTGTAGCACAGCTTAAGGTTGGGGATTGTGATTCCACCAGAGGTTCCTTTATCGTTGAGAATAGTTTTGGCTATCCTGGGTCTTTTGTTATTCCAGATGAATTTGCAAATTGCTCTTTCTACGTCTGTGAAGAATTGAGTTGGAATTTTGATGGGGATTGCATTGAATCTGTAGATTGCCTTCAGTAAGATAGCCACAGCATGTAGAAGGGAATCTCAGAGTTGATTTGAATTTCATTTCCCTAATGGCCAAAGACTTTGAATATTTGAATGGTTAGGTGTTTCTTGGACTTCTGAGATTCCTCTGATGAGAATTCTCTATGTCTGCACCAAATTTGAACTAAAGTATATGTTTTATTGATGTGTACTTTCTTAATTTCTTTATGTATACACATATATACATATATTTGCTATTAGCCTTCTCTCAGATGTAGAATTGGTGAAAATAATTTGCCATTCAATAGACTGCTATTCAATCCTATTGACAGTGTCCTTTACCTTACAGAAGCTTTGCAGTTCCATGAAGTCCCATTTATCAACTCTTAATGTTGGAGCCTGAGCCATTAGTGTTCTGTTCAGCAAATTGTCTCCTGTACTAATGTAGTCAAGGGTATTTACTACATTCTCTTCTATGACATTTAGTGTATCTAGTTTTATGTTGTTTCTTAATCTACTTGGACTTAAGTTTTGTGCATGGAAATAAACATGGATCTATTTTCATTCTTCTACATGTAGACATCCTGTTAATTCAGCACCATTTCTTGAAGATCTCTCATTTTTTCATTGTATGGTTTTGGTATCTTTATCAAAATCCAAGTGTCCATAGGTATGTGAGATTATTTCTAGATCTTGAATTCAATTCTATTGATCAATATGTCTTGCTTCTGTCTCAACACCATGCAGTTATTATCACTATTGCTCTAGAGAGCTTGAGGTCATGGATGGTGATTCTTTCCAAAATTCTTTTATTGTTCAAGATTGTTTTGGCTTTCCTGGGTCTATTATTTCACCTTATACAGTTGGGAATTGCTCTTTCTAGACCTGTAAAAATGGTGTTGGAATATTAATGGGGATTGCATTGAATCTGTAGATTACTTTTGACACAATGGGCATTTTCACTGTGTTAACCTTACCAATCCATGAGCATGAGAGATCTTCCTGTCTGTTTCATGTAATTTTAAAAAACATGTTACCACACTTCCTGGGAGCACATTCTGTACTCTGGCTCATCCTGGCTTAGCTCAGGCAATCAGCTGCTGCTAGCCCCACTCTGTTTGCCACTCCTCCCTGCCTAGCTTTGCCAAGCTGCCAGCTTTTGCGTTCACCTTTTCCCTGGTACTGCATTACCAGCCCCACCTGAGACCTTTGAATCCATGGATAAAAACACACACACTCAGCTTTATTATTTTTGAACTTGCTTGTTAGCACAATTGCTGGGCACAGAATCTCCTGCCAAAAACTTATCAGGTAGCCTGTATCAGTTACCTTCCACCTATCTCCTTGGCATTCCACTGGTGGCAGGACCATGGTTCTAGCTTCCCCAAGATCTTACATGTTAGCTTTGTTTTTCTCATTCCAAAGCCTGGCAGAAAAGCACAGCTCTTTCTGTGTGTCTCTGTTTCCTCCTGGGATCCAGAAGTTCCCCTTGTGCCTTCCACCCAACAATTTGCCCCCTGGCCTCCTTTATTGACCAAATCAAGAACTACCCCTCATCCCTGGGATGAAGCCTATTTGATCATAATGAATGATGTCTTTGATGTATTCTTGCATTTAGTTTGCAAGTATTGTATTGAGTATTTTTGCACCAATGTTCATAAGAGAAATTGGTCTGAAGTTTTACTTGTTGATTTAGTGAGGTTTGCAATCAGGGTGACTGTGGCTTCATAGAATGAGTTTAGCAGTGTTTCTTCTGTTTTTATTCTATGTAATAATTTGAGGAGTATGGATATTAGTTCTTTGAAAGTGTGGGAAATTCTTCAATAAAACAATCTGGCCCTGGGCTATTTTTTAATTGGATATTGTATTTATTTATACTTCAAATGTTATCCCATTTCTGGTTTCCCCTCTGCAAACCCCTTATCTTATCCACCTTCCCCTGCTCTATGAGGGTGCTCCTCCTCCCCCCCCCCACCTACCCACTCCCACTTTACCGCCCTGGCATTTCCCCTACACTGGAGAATTGAGCCTTCCCAGGACCAAGGGCTTCTATTTCCATTGATGTCAAATAAGACCACTCTTTCCTCTTTCCTCCTCATCCTCTTCATCGTCATTGTTGTCGTCGTCATCGTCCTCTCCTCCTCCTCCTCCTCCTCCTCCTTCTTCCTCTTCTGTTGCTGTTGTTGTCATAGAACTTTCAGGTATACTTTTACATTCCTCTTATGAGAACTTTCTAATACCTTTTTTTGTTTGGTTGGTTTTTTGTTTGTTTTTTAATTTTTATGTGTTATTTTATTTATATACATTTCAAACGTTATACCCCTTCCTGGTTTCCTCTCTGAGAACCCATCATCCCACCCTCTTGCCCTGCCTCCACAAGGGTGCCCGAAAACCCACATGTCCACATCTGTCCCACTGCCCTAACATTCCCCTATTTGGGGGCATCAACCCTTCACAGGACCAAAGGCCTCCCATCCCTTTGATGTCAGACAAGGCCATCCTTTGTTAAATATGCAGTTGGAGCCATGGGTCCCTCCATGTGTATTATTTGGTTGGTGGTTTAGTCCTTGGGAGATATGGGGTTTCTGGTTGGTTGATATTGTTGTTCTTCCTATGGGATTATAAAGTCCTTCAGCTCTTTCACTCCATACCCTACCTCCTCCATTGGGCTCCCTTTGCTCACTCTGATGGTTGACTGCAAACATCTGCATCTGTATTGGTCAGTCTCTGGGAAAGCCTCTCAGTAGACAGCTATATAAGGCTCCTCTCAGCAAGCACTTCTTGGCATCAGCAATTGTTTCTGGGTTTCGTGTTTGCAGATGGGTTGCATCCCCAGGTGTGGCAATTTCTGGTTGGCCTTTCCTACAGGCTCTGCTACATTCTTTGTCCCCAAATTTCCTTTAGACAGGAGCAATTCTGGATTAAAGTTTTGAGAAAGATGAGTGGCCCCATTCCCTCAAGCGAGGGCTGTTCCTAACCTCTTGATATGATCTCTACAGGTTCTCTCTCCCTTTGGTTGGTTATTTCAGCTAATGTCATCCATGTTAGGTCCTGGGAGCCTCTTGCTTTCCTGGCATCTGGGACTTTATGTTAGCTACCCCCAGTTCCCTATCCCCCATTGCTACACACCTTTGTTCAATTTCCTGACTCTCTGTACATATCCCCTGTTTCCCTCCATACCTGATCCTGCCTGCCTTTTTCCTCTCCCCTTACTCTCTTCCTTCCAAGTCTTCTCCATACTCTACCTCCCATGATTATTTAGTTCCCCCTTCTAAGTAGGACTGAGGTATACATACTTTGGTCTTCCTTCTTCTTGACCCTCATATGCCTTGTAATTTATATCATGAGTATTCTGAGCTTCTTTTCCTAATATACACTTATCAGTGAGTATATACCATGTGTGTTCTTTTGTGATTGTGTTACCTTACTCAGGAGGATACTTTCTAGATCTATCCATTTGCCTGCAAATTTCATGAAGTCATTGTTTTTAATGGCTGAGTAGTACTCCATTGTGTAAATGTATCACATGTTCTGTTGAAGGATATCTGGGTTCTTTCTAGCCTCTAGCTATTATAAATGAGGCTGCTATGAACTTAGTGAAGCATGTGTCCTTGTTATAAGAGGCACTTAGTATTATGAACTTTTCCTCTTAGCACTGGTTTCTTTGTTTCCCATAAATTTTGGTATGTTGTGCCCTCATTTTCATTGAATTCTGGAAAGTGTTTCATTTCTTTCTTTCTATTTTTTCCCTAACCCAGAGATCATTGAGTACAGAGCTGTTCACTTTCCACGAGTTTGTAGGCTTTCTGGTGTTTCTTCTGTTATTGCTGTCCAGCTTCAGTCCATGGTGGTCTGATAAAATACAAAGAATATTTTAGTTTTCTTATATCTGTTGATGCTTACTTTGTGACCAACTATATGGTAATTTTGGAGAAGGATCTTTAAGGTTCTGGAAAGAAGATTCATTCTTTTGTGTTTGGGTGCAATATTCTATTAATGTCTGCTAGGCCCACTTCATTGGTAATTTATGTTAGTTTCATTACTTCTCTGTTTAATTTTTGTCTGGATGACCTAGTGGTTGGTGAGAATGGAGTATTGAAGTCTCCCACTATTAATGGGTGGGGTTTATGTGTGATTTAAGCTCAACCAATACTTCCTTTGCAAATGTTTGTACCCTTGTTCTTGGGGCAGAGATGTTCAGAATTGAGATATCATCTTGGTAGATTTTTCATCTGATGAGTACCAAGTGTCTTTCTGTACCTGTTTTGATTAATTTTTGTTGAAAGCCTATTTTATTAGATATTTGAATGGCTACCACAGCTTACTTCTTGGGTTTGTTTGCTTGGAAAACTTTTTTCTAGCCCTTTGCTCTGAGTTAATCTCCATCTTTATAACTGAGCTATGTCAATTTATTGTATGCAGAAGAATGGTGAATCCTGTTTCCACATCCATTCTGTTAACCTGTAACCTTTTTTTGGGAAATCTTGTCCACTAATTTAGAGAGCTATTAATGAGCAATGATTGTTATTTCCTGTTATTTTGATGTTGGTGTTGTTAGTGTTTTTGTGGTCCCCTTGATTTTGTTTGTATGGAATTACTTATTTCCTGTGTTTTCTTTGATGTAGTTATCATCCTTGAGTTGGAGTTTTCTTCCTAGTATTTTCTATAGGGCTGGATTTGTGGGTAGATATTGTTTGAATTTGGATTTGTCTTTAAATATCTTATTTTTTCCATCTATGGTGACTGAGAGTTTTGATGAGTTTTTGTAGTCTAGGTTGGCATTTGTGGATTTTTGGAGGCTGCAAGATTTCTGTTCAGGCCTTTCTAGCTTTTAGAATCTCTGTTGAGAAGTCAGGTCCAATTCTGGTAGACCTTCTTTAGATGTTACCTGAATGTTTTCCTTGTTGCTTTTAATATTCTTTCTTTGTTCTGCATATTTGTATTTTAATTTTTATGTGGAGGGTGGATTTTCTTTTCTGGTCCTGTCTAATTGGTGTTCTAAAAGCTTCTTGTATGTTTATAGCCATATCTTTCTTTAGGTTGGGAAAGTTTTCTTCTATGATTTTTTTTTTTTTTTTGAGACTATTTCCTGGGCCTTGGACTTGGGAAGCTTCAACTTCTTCTATTCTTATGTTTATTATGTTAGATCTTTTCAGGGTACCACAGACTTAATGGATGGTTTGTTTCAGGAAATTTTTTGATTTACCATTTTCTTTGATTGATGTATCAATTTTTTCTACTGTATCTTCTACATGTGAGATTGTCTCTTCCATCTCCTGTATTTTGTTGGTGATTCTTGCATCTGTTGTTCCTGGTCTTTTCCCTAGGTTGTCCATCTCCAGGATTCCCACAATTTGCATTTCCTTTATTGTTTCTATTTCCACTTTCAAGTCTTACATAATTTTATTTATTTCCTTCTCCTGTATAATTGTATTTTTCTGTATATTTTAAGGGATTTACTTCCTCTTAAAAGAACTCTGCCTCTTTGATTGTATTTTCCTTTATTTATTTAAGTGATATTTTTGTTGCCTCTTTAAAGGTCTCTATCACCTTTTTAAGATCATTTTCTTGTGTTTCATTCATATTAGGCTAGCCAGGGCATGCTGTAGAAGACTTGCTGTGCTCTTAAGGTGTCATGTTTCCCTGGCGTTTGTTGATTTTGTTCTGAAAACCTTTAGCTTTCCAGGTGGCCTTGATCCCTGGAAACGTATTGGGAGGGTGTGGTGTGGCTGTGGTTCTGATGGGTATCCTTGGGTTTTGTGGTTCCGAATCTCCAGGTCTGTATGGGCAAGGAGCCACAGATCTGATGGTGTGGCCAGAGAGGTGGAAAAAGAATGGATGTCCAACTGGGCTAACAGGCTGCTCAGGACAGATTGGCATACCCAGAGGGCTTAGTGAGTAGGGAATATAGGTGGGGGGAGGTAAGTTTACCTGGCTCAGCAGGTCTGTAAAGGGGGGAGGACAGTGGGGGAAGGAGATTCCCCTGATGTAGCAGGCTGCTCTGGGCAGCTCTGCTTGCTGCAGACTCAGCAAGCAGCAATCTATTACTTTTAGTTATATATTTTATATGTGGTCTGTATATTTTAGTATATCTGGGTATGTGCATGTGAGTATAGGTACCTGAGGAGGATAGAAGAGGCAATACATTCCCTGGAGCTGAAGATAAAGACACCTTAGCTACCTGATTTGTGCACTGGGAACCGAACTTCACTTCTCCGGAAGAACAGAGAAACCTATTAACTATGGATACACACTATGCCTGTTCTGAGTAAATACTAAAAAGTGGAAATTGTTGTCATTCCTTACTGCACCTGTAACTCCAGAGCCAAATACTCACACACATTAATGCATGGCTGACTTTAAACACACACTTGTTATTTTATAGGGACATCTTAATATAGGGGCCCCACTGCAGCTGACATGCCACATTTTTGCTGAGTCATTTTTTTGGGTGCGGATAACGTACTTTCTAAAGAATCCCTTTATTAGATTAGTACAGGTTAAAACATTCCAATGTGTACAATGAAGAGTTAATAAGCAAACTATATTTTTTTGTTATTCCCTGATATTTGCTACTGAAATTATTGCATTAATATCTCCAGCCTTTGTATATATAATAGTGGTTCCCAAACTCCCTAATGTGACTTTTAATATACTTCCTCATGTTGTAATGATGCCCAACCATAAAGTTATTTTTGTTACTTTATAACTGCAAATTTTCTACCTTATGAACCATAATGTAAATATCTGATATGCAAGGTATCTGATTTACCCAGAAAATGTCATTTAACTCCCACAGGGTTGCTGCCCACAGGATAAGAACTGCTGATCTATAAACTGCTTCTTTTTCCAAAATTGAAGTGTAATTTACAGTAAATTCTTTCCAAGATAAAGCGTATGTGTTTTTGTTTGTTTTATGAACATTTATTTACCATTATTTCATGCAGTCTTTCTATGTGTAGTTTTATATCTACTCTTTATGTATTTTTGTATTTATAAGTGCATGTCAGAAAATAATTTTGCAGAAATCATATTGGTTATTCATTTGTTAAAATGAATATGTGGAATATGTCAAATTTTATATGGAAAAATCCAAAATATATATACAAGTTTCCTGATAGGCAATTTCAGGTTTTTTTTTTCAAGTTTTGATGTAGATTGAATTAATTTTATCTGCTCATACTTTAATAATAAGAATTGTAGACATTTATAGATGTGTTTTTCCTTCCATCTATCTCTTTAAAATATCTTACTGTCACCTCAGATACCCTGTCGAGCAATATACTCAGACCAGTTCCTTCATCAACCTCTGCCTATGTCCTCCCAATTCCACCCAACTGCTCATATCCTACCTCCCATTATTAGATTCTCTAAGTTGGTGTAGTGGCTATTCCTGGTTGTCAACTTGACTACGTCTGAAATGAATTACAATCCAGAATTAGAAGGCTCACCTGTGGCCCTAATCTGGAGGCTGAGAGATACAAGTTTCTGACCTGAATCTTGGCATAGAGACCTTAAAGAATAGTGGCTACGAATCCCACAGGATTAACATAGAAAGCTCTATGAGTTTAAGGTCATCCGGGGTTAAAGGTGTGGTGGCACACACCTTTAACCTGGGCCACACTTTTTGCTGGAGACCTATATAAGGACATTGGAAGAAGGAAGGCTTTCTCTCTCTGCTTCGCCTGCTTGCCTTGTGGGACTGAGCAATTGCTAGATCCTTGGACTTCCATTCACAGCTGCTGCCGTGACTGTTGTTAGGAGTTGATTGTTGGGAGTTGGACTACAAACTGTAAGTCATCAATAAATCCCTTTACTACATAGAGACTAAGTTCTGTGACTCTAGAGAACCCTAACTAAGACAGTTGGTAAGACTTTATCATGATTGTCATCCTTAAAATTTGGTTTTATTACTTTAAGACTAGCCAGAACTGAAAGGCTCTGGTGAGATCCTCTCAAGAGGATCTTGGAGAGCATGACTTCTGCTCACTGTAAATCAGAGTTTGAGGATTCAGACAAGATATGTGCGGAAACATTGTAGCAAAGAAGAGTGGGTACAGTGTGAGGACACAGTGCTTTCTTTGGATCAGGAAGCCCGAGGAAGCTCCCAGGTGTGCAATATAAGTAGCCCAACAACAGTGTTAGCGCCACAGGCAGAGCACATCTGCAAAGTGGCTTTCCATTTAGTGTTTCCATGGCTCTGAGGGTTTTAGATCAGCTTTTCACTCACAGCGAGCGTGTCAGAAATGATTTCATTCTCAGAGACCTCTCTGACAGAAGTATACAGATTTGTGAAACTACAAGATATTCACATCAACTTTCTAGGTATGATCAAACACTAAATACCTTTAGGTCAGGGTATAATATGAAGGTAACATTCACTGATGTGGAATATAGGCAGAGTTATTCAGAGACCTATGTGTTGGTAAACAATAAACTTAGAGAGGAAATGGAGAATTGATAAGGAAAGCAAGTTGAACAATTATTTTTGTCACTATTCTCTGTCAGCATGACTATCAGAATTAAGTACTCTATCAAAGACACATGTATAACCAGAATATCTACTGTATAAAAATACATTTATGTTTTATGTTATCCAGTACTCTATCTGATCACAAATAATGCTACATAATGTTAAGCTGTGCTGAATTCCAACCTTTATTTGGAAGAAGGACCTGAGGAAGAGGTATTCAGAAACAGCAGAAAGGCAACTCAGAGTCAGTGATGGATGCAAACTGATAGCTTCCTCTGTTTTATTTTTTCTTTTCCTTTTTTAATTAGATGTTTTCTTTATCTACAATATCTCCTTTCCCAGGTTCCCCTCCAAAAAAAAATTAAATTAAATTAAAATTAAATAAAATAAAATAAGAAAAACAAAAACTAAAGCAAAACCCTGTTCCCTCCCCCCCCCCCCTCCTTACCCCCCCACCCCCTACTGCTTACTGGCCTTGGCATTCCCCTACCCTAGGGGCTCTGACAGTACCTGACTAATACAGAAGTAGAGGCTCACAGCCATCCATTGGCTAGCTCTGTTTTCTGTTCAAGACAGTTCTCTACTTGAAATAGCTCTCTCCTAGAGACAACACTCTCTTTCTGACCAAAGTCCAGTCTTTTATATTGTAGAAGCTGCGTTCTTAGGAACTGCATATCAGTTCAATTATTCACCCCATTCCCTTTTAATTATCCCAGGAATCAGCATTTTATGGCCTTAGCCTCTTGACTCTAAAGATGGAGTCTTATTGCTGAAGCTGCTAAGGTCTGCTGCTTAAAGGGGCCCGAGCATAACCCCCTTGTTCTATTACGTTATTATCAGCTTTCTGTTTTCCACCTCCTTCACTGGCTAAGCTTGGCTGTCCTGGAAGTTGCTCTGTAGACATATCTTAACTACATATATACATACATATAATTCAAAATTATATATAATTTGAATACTGATCTCAATTAAGCATACATACCCCAAGACTTATCAATCCATACAACTATAAGGATTCACAAGCACAATTTTGTGGTACCTCTCTTTCTTGAAAGCAGAGGGAAAAAATGTTCAAATGTTTAAAAGGCAGCATTAAAACATTTTTGCTGACTGGACATAGTATTATCAGTTTATCTTTAAGCTATTTGGTCCTAAGTGAAGCAGCAGGGGTAGTGGACAGAGAGTGAGCCAGGGAGTTTTAGAGAATTGAGATAACAGAGCATGAGTATTACAACCGTAGGGATATGACTTTTTCAGAGAATTTCTCAGTGTCAACTATGGATAACTACTTCTGAGAAGAGGAACCTGAGAACCTGATCTTAATTTCACTTTATGAGAAAAATGAAGACTGAATACAAATGGCTACACTTATTTTAAAGGGAGCAGGTCTTCTACAGTAATACATTTCTCAAAATTAAACGCCGAGTGATTGTTGTCACTTATTTTCTCCTTATTCCACCGATTCCTCAGTAGTCAGCTGAATCTCTGTTCCTCATCTTTAAAAATATGTTTGTATTTCAGTTTCTCTTGTCACCTCCTCTGTTTCCCTACTTCATGCTTGCCTGATGAAATTATCAAAGCTTTCTACCTTACATCTTACTGAATGTGCATTCACACTTTTTCTCAAGGAGTTGCCAGAATGACACTTCTCAAATATGAAAGCACACTGATCCTTTAAAGAAACACTCTAGTGCTTTCCATTCCTTTCCATCCTGGGTCAGCATAACTACTGAAATGCCCAAGTTATGATGGTTACTAGACCTATTGAAATTTACTTTGTGTTCTTCAAGTTAGTTCTATTTCTCTGTCTGGCTTGATACCCTTCATACAGGACTGAGATTTCCTTCTTCAAGGTCTTTCATGCGGAGTTTAATCTGTCCAGAATAACACTTCCTAGCTCCATAGGTGACTGTTCCCTCATACCCAGTGAATTCACCATGTCCTCAAAGAGGCATTCCAACTATCTGCTTGAGGATTAAATCCTCTGTGTTCCTTCTTTGCTTTATTTTCTACTTTGGGCCTGGTCTCTCTCCGCTGCTCATTGCTAAGGCTCTCTGCTGCTGATTCCTGTGGCTGCACAGCACATTAGTTAGTTAAAAGGAGGCATAATCGTGTGATGTTTTATTATAGGAAAAAGAAAATAGACCGGTCATGACCATATGGAGACAAAGAAAGGAGAAGAAGGAGAGGAGAAGAAAAGGAGGGAGAGAGAGAAAGGAGAGGCAGAAAGCAAGAGAGCAAGAGAAGAGAGGAGAAGAGAGGACAAAGAGCAAGAGAGGGAAAGAAGGCAAAAGAGAGGGGAGGGGGCCAACTGCCTCTTATATTGAGTGAGGCATGGCTATCTATCTGTCTGTGGGGCAAGCCATGCCTGGCTGTGGTCAGATGACTCAAGGTAGGGTCCAGCTAGAATTCTGGGAGCTTGAGGCATTGTCTATGTGACAGAGCACACTTCTCCTGCGGGAGGGGGGAGGGGGCTGTGAGAGGTTGTGACTGAAACAGGAACCAGGGTCACAGGAGTCATGGCTGAACTCCTTCCTTCCCTGGCAGGCAGAAACTGTCTCCTACTGGTGTTCTGAGGTTCCAGACCTATTACTTGACTAGGCCCTTGTTGCCTGAACAGACCACTGCCCGACATTCTACCATATCTTTTGCTCTTGAGATCTTTAAAGGGACATGCAATGTTAAGTGGTAGACATGCCCAGATATACACCCCAAAGAAATTTCATCTTTGAAAGGACATCATACAGTGTATGGATTCATTTTAAGATGGCTACAGTTCCACTCAGCTATGGGAACTATATATTAGCATCATAAGAGTGTTATATCACTGGGCAGTGGTGGCACACGCCTTTAATCCCAGCACTTGGGAGGCAGAGGCAGGTAGATTTCTGAGATCAAGGTCTACAGAGTGAGTCCAGGACAGCCAGAGCTATATAGAAAAACCTTGTCTTGAAAAAACAAAACAAAACAAACAAAACAAAAAGAGTTTTATATTATGAAGGTAAATGGCACTATCAGGCCATGACTGGATTTTATTTGTTTTTATTATTTAATGCATGTACACTAGAGTTTAAACAACATGATAGCAGGTTTATGATCTGTTTTGATAATACACAGATATAGATACAGCTATTACTTTAAAACGTTTTTTTGTATAATGAAACACTATGTTTTATATTAAAAATCTAAACTATAACTCTGAAATACATAATTCTGATTTTAAGAAACTGTGTCACGGAGTCATTTCTGTCATGATATTGGATTCAGAGGAAAAATCTCTGTATGTCACATATGTAGGTTGAAAATTATGAAATAGTCAATATTGGTTTTCATAAAGTTTTAAATAATAGAGATGATATGTTCTCACATTGCTGATCGTTTTTCCATTTAGATTTATGATAATTTATAGATATAGTAAATCAATTAGTATAAGATAATTAGTATAGCTTTTTAAAAAAATTCTCAATTGTCCATAAATATTTTTTTGCTGCATTTCTTTAGCGTGAGCATCTTTTATACTGGACATAGCTTAGGGGAGACGAGCTCTGGGCTTTGCTGCACATTAAAGTTTCTTAAGAAGTGGTTAGTGGGAGAGCTTTGTATGGAACATTATATAGATTCCGAAAGAAATGTCCTTGCCATCTGCAACCCGTTTAAAAGTATTGATTCAAGATCTTCTTTAACCATCAGTCAGTTTAAACCTTTTAAAAGTGAGTTTTCAATGAACAAAGAAAACTATTTGTTGAACAAAACTCTCCATTTTTTTGCTTCTCACGAGATTTTAAAACAGAAAGAACAAGGAAACTGTAGTACCACCTTTGTTCTTAGAATAGTATTGAAGACTGAACTCAGGTTTTTTACAACATCTATAAGCCCACTTAACCACTAAAGTTAAGTACATAAGCACACTGTAGTTTACCCTGAAGATATATGCTGTGTGAAATTGTATGTAAATTTCTCTTATGACATTTACAGTTCTTTTCCTGAGAACCTCATTATCTCCCTATACAGGACTCCCACTGAAGGCTCTTTCTCCCTGACTCATAGAATACTGCTACTCAGAATTGATGCCCTCAAATCTCAAATTCCAATAGAAGCTAGCTCACAAACACTTGAGGTCCCTCACAATGTTGAAGTATGCATCACTAATTTCTAAAGATCCTCATGAGGAAGTCAGTGTCCTGTCACTCACAGTAGTATGTGGGCTGAAACGATAATCCTTTCTCCCAGTTTCAACCACTTCCTAAAGGCACTGCTTGCTTTTGAATCCTTGCCTCAGGGATACCTCTGGGTACAACAAGCTCAGACATCCACTATGAAAACTTCTGTGGGTCTTGCTCTGTTTTTCAATGACCCAGATGTCTCTCTGCTTAGTTACTTATGACAGCTGCAGTTTCCTCCACTTCAAGCTATTTCCACTGTGTTTCTGTCCTCCGCACATACTGTAACATCATAAAGCTTGCTGATTTTTCTTCCTAGATTTTCATTTCTGGGTCCTTTAAGTTCTGTAAAATTAAAAATTGTATTGGCTGAAGTTAAACAGAAATGGAGCCATTTATTTTATTTAGGAAGATGTCTGAGTTCATCTCTATGAAGTGTAGGGCAAGCTTGTGGAAAAATACTGGATGCCAGCGGGACCTGGAAAGGTACAGGCAACCACTCGTGAGTGAGGACTTATTTTTATTTATTATTTTCTTTTTTCTTTTTGTATTTATTTATTTTTTTTAATTAGATATTTTCTTTATTTACATGTAAATTTTCTCTTTCCCAGGTTCCCCTCCAAAAAACAAACAAATAAACAAAAACAACAAGAACAAACTCCTTTTGCCTCCCTCCCCCATGCCTGCCACCCCACACTCTCCCACTTATTGGCCCTGGCATTCCTGTACACTGGGGCACAGAACCTTCACAAGGCCGAGGTCCTTTCCTCCTATTGATGATCGTGTCCATCAATAACAATAAGAAAATAAATATGACCCAATTATAACATGAAGAAAATAATAATCAAATTATTATTTTCTTCATGTTATAATTGGGTCATATTTATTTTCTTATTGTTGCCCATCAATTCATGCATTTTCCTCTCTTCAAAAACTGAAAATTAAATGTTTACATTTTGAGGATATACCACACAGATAATTGTACAGAATGTACTTTACTTGAAAATTAACATAACCAGTATAAGATTTATATCTATTTCAAAGAAGTAGAGAAAGAATTCTCAGTTGTAACTTTCCTAATGTTAGTGTTCTTTACTAGACAAGTAGCATGCAATTTTAATTAAGATGAATCGCATGTTAAAGAAAATATTATGACCATTTTTTGTTAATAAATTTTGGCCAGCTGCTGTGGTGAATACCTTTAATCCCAATGTAGAGAACCGCACCCGAGCCGGCAGCCTCCATTACAAGATGGCGCCGGCATCTGGTGTCTTCTCCCTGTAACAAGTAGTCTGTACATGTGCCTAGGGCCAGAGTGTGCCAAGTCTCAGCCCATCTGCGCATGTGCTAGGGCCAGAGAGCGCCAAGTCACAGCCTATCCCGAGGTGTCTCATGAGGTAATGAGCAAACAGCCAATCAGAGGTGAACACGCCACTCTAGGGTGTATATAAGCAGTGCATTTCCAGGGCTTGCCCTCTCCTCGCCACATGGTAATAAAGGTTTGCTGCAGAAGGATCCTGTGTGTGTCTGTGTGTTTCTGCCGGTGGGAAAATAGCGCGGGCCACATCCCAACAAATGGGAGGCATAGGCAGGCAGATCTTTGTAACAGTCTGGTCTAAGGAATGAATTCCAGGAGAGCCAAGGTCACATAAGGATAAGAGTGCCACAGGAGTCAAGATATCAGAACAGAGACCAAAGCACTAACCAAAAAGCATACACAGGCAGACCTAGCCCACCCCCTCCCATATGTAGCTAATGTGTAGCTCCATATTCATGAGAGTCACCCAGCAACTGAAGCAGGGGCTGTCCCTGAAGCTGTTGCCTGTCTGTGAAATCCATTTTCCTGGTTTGGCTCCCTTGTCTGGTCTAACCTGACATGCCTAATCCTGAAGAGACTTGATGTACTAGGATGGGGGGGGGGTTATCCAGGTATGATGTCCACTTTCTAAGAGGAGAAGGAGATTGGGGGGTGGTGGAGGAACTGTGTGAGAGGGTAGAATTGAAGGGACAGCAAGAGAGATGTAAAGTGAATAAATAAAAATTAATGGAAAAAATAAAACACCAGGGCAAGAAGAGAGAGACTGTAGAAAAGGTTGATATGTCTGCATATAGAAAACAGTATAAACAACTATGTGTGATCATATTTCTCTCTCTTTCTCTCTCTATCTCACACACACACACACACACACACACACACACACTCACACATACGGTAGTGATGTTAAAATGGACTGACCACATGGTATGAAAAGTATCACTTTCCTTCTTACTCCATGTTTACAGTTTCATTGCTTAAGCTGTGGAACTTTTCATCTTTCAAATGTTCCTGTCAGAATTTAAGTATGCTATTGCTTAGGAATGTAAACTCACTAGTGAGTTTGTGATGCCCTGTCTTTGTGCCAAAAAACTTTCAAACAAAAGATTTAAAAAATTGGATTTTTAACATGGAAACACAACTTTTCATAAATTGTGGTAATTTTTTTCATCTGTCCCCAGATTACCTGAATTTGTTTAAACACCTGTCTATGCTTCTGATTAGTTTCAAAGTCTGGTTTCTTGAGTCTAGGAAATATGCATTAAATTCCCAGAGGTTGTCCTTAGACCACACGTCAAGATATCATACTCCTAAGAATTAGGAGTTCAGTGTTTGAGTGTATGTTTAATATATGTGAAATCTTGTTTTCAAGCCATGAGGTATACACACACACACACACACACACACACACACACACACACGCATGCACGCACGCACACACACACACACCAAATCATGAAACTCCCACAAAGTCCTGAAGTCCTGTTACTATTCAGGTGGGTTATGAACTTTTTAAAATTAAATAAAAACTTGTTGTTATGATACGTGTAAATCTATTTCAGAAGTTGTATATTAGTTTTAATCGCAATGTAAAAGATTCATTGAGTTGAAAAAGGAATATAATAATTTGCCAGGTTATATTTCATCAAGGAATGCTAAAATAGAATTGAAAGTATAAGGGTTGGAAAAACAGAAAACTTCCATATTATTCAGAGGCAGAAAAGATCGTTAGTACCAATCTGTGTATGTGCCAGCTAAGAAATGAAGTTGTAATAAGTACCATAACTGAACTACAAAACCTTCAAGCTAGGAAATAAAATAAAATAAAGTAAAATAAAATAAAATAAAAATTTGAAGGAAGTGTTTCCCATTTTTCTTCTTCTGTTGTGGTAGAAAAGAGTGTCAGAATTGAGAGAATTGTTGTCTACCATTTTGATCTTGCCATATCTGCCTGCCACTTTGTTCAGCATAGGTGGTTTTCGACACTCTGTTTTCCTGACTTGTAAATACTAATGGTATCTCTTCCATGTACTATGAAAAAAATATTTTTAACGGATTGGAGAATCATTTTATGTGTATGAGTATTTTTCTTTTCAAAGATGTATTTATTTTATATAAGTGAGTACACTGAAGCTGTCTTCAAACATACCAGAAGAGATGGCTCTGAGCCACCATGTGGTTGCTGGGATTTGAACTCAGGACCTTTGGAAGAGCAGTCAGTGCTCTTAACCACTGTGCCATCTCTCCAGCCCGATTGCAAAATCATTATACAACAATATATAATTTTTTTTGAGACCTATCCCCAAATAGAGACACATGTATCTTTTGACATGAAACTTTGAGGATGAAGGAAAGATATTTCTCAACACAACTCATACTTTTGATTCTAAAGGGAAACTAACAACATAAGTATTACTAACAATACTTCTAGAAAACAGCCTCTGGTGTTGTGTGGCTTTGAACCATTTATCAGGTATCCTATTCAATTGGCTTCTTTATGTATTCCATCTTGGTTATCACACTAATTAAACTTTATTAAAATATCCATTGAAGTCTTGTCTACTGCTGCTCAGCCAAAAATCTTTTCAAAGTGCCCATGTTCATTTATAAAGAGGCTTCAGACTTGATTAATTTCGTTCCTCTCTCTTCCATTCTCACATAATCACACCTCTAATTATTATAAAATCTTTCCTCCAGCTGGTATTTTCATACAAATTCTAACTCTCAGATATGATGATCAGCCTTTCATGATGGTTTGTTCATAAGTCTAATCTTTGTGATACATTTATCAATGAGATTCAATTTTGTGGGTGAGGGACAGTATCCTTAAATTAAAGAAAAGATGATCTACTGAGTAACTTCCATCTGATTCTATAATCACTGCAGGGAGGCAATCAAGATAAACTATTGAAACTGTCAAGTGGCATAGCATTTGATTTCTAGAAAACTGATCACTATCTATGTAAACATTTACAAGTGAGTTCCCATCATCATTTCACAGTTTCTCTTCTATTGCATGAAAATAAAAACATCCATCTCATAAAAGCATTGTGACAAAGTGTGTTAAAGCACATGGAGCTCTCTGGCTAGTCTGATATATTGCCTGTGAACAGTGACGTGCATGAGATCTAAGGATGACAGCAGTGATGTTAAAGCTGAAAAGAATTATTATGTATTCTAACACACTATTTCTAAAAATGGAACAGCTTTTTCTCTGTGAATAATGCTTTGAGAAAATATTTGTCTCAAAGAACTGAAAGACCATAACCAGTTCATACTAAGAGGCTTCCTTGACCCATATAGGCATGGCCCTTCTGTCTGTTCTGTCTGTCTGCTGTACCTGTTTCTACGTCTCCAAATATAGCATCATGTCCTCCACTAAAGACAGAGATACATGTTTTTGTTGTTTCTTGGTTGTTATTTGATTTTGGTTTTGTTTTGTTTAATTTTTTTGGTTTTTACCACAGTCATTAGTTTTTAAGGACACTCCTTCATTTGATATCTGTTAGGGATTTGGAAAGAGCCTGAAGTATAGATTTAGGCTCCTCCTGCTCACAAGAGTGGCTTTTAAACACACAAAGGTCCCTTCTTACTATTTGATGCCTCCACACTGTCTCCATGGACTTTCATTTTTTATGGTTGATCTCAGTAGGGGTAGTACATTCTGATATGCTAGGCCTATCCTGAGGTTTTAATAGTACTTTCAAGCTTTCAAAACAAATCACAATTATTCCATTTTGGAAACGCACGTGTGTGTGTGTGTGTGTGTGTGTGTGTGTTTGTGTGTGTTGAGAGCCCCAAGGGTAGTATTCTATACTTTTATTTATTCACTTATTTTTAGTACAATCTTTTTATTATTACAAAAAGATGCTTTTCTCATACAATACTCCATATCACAGTTTCCCCTTGCTCTAATTTTCTCCTGTGTCTTCTCTCCTCCAGACCTACTCCCTATCCATTTCTTCTTCAGAAAAGAATAGGCCTCCAAGAAATGACAGTCAAAGAGGGAAAAACAAGATACTGTAAGACAAAGAGAAAGTCTTCACATTGAGACGATACAAGAAAACCCAATAGGAGTCAAAATAGAGTGCCCATAATAAACAACAGATCCAGAAACACACTGGTGCCCACTGTTAGGAGTCTCACCAAAACATAAAGCTAACAGAAAAAGCACATACACAGAGGATCTTTTCCAGACCCATGTGGGTCCGAACTTGTGACCTTAGCTTCTGTGAGCCCATGTCAGGCCTGCTTAATTGTTTCAGTGGGCCGTGGTCTCCTGGTGTCCCCTCTAACTCCTACCATCTTTTCTTGACCTCTTCTACAGTGTTCCCAGATCTCCCAGGGGAGTAATCCAATCAAGACACCCAATTTATACTCTTTCCTCTTGTCTGGCTGTGGATCACAGCACCTGCTTTTATCTGCTACTGAGGAAGCTTTTCTGTTAACTACTAGACTTATTTCAAATAAACAGTACTAACATTGGAGAGATTTACCCTATTTTCAGGTATCACATATAGTTGATATTAAACCATAGATAAGGTTTTTACCTTCCCTAATATTAATATTTCAAAGTATGTAATTAAAAATAATGGTAAATGTAGTTCTTTTGGATTCTACATTTTTCCAAAGCCTTATTGATGCCTTGCTAGCAGATGAGCATTGTTCAGTAGAATTTCTTGGCCATTTCCATCATGATATGAACTTTAAGGTATGAAAGAAAAGATCGTTCATAATTTAGCAACATGAAAATACAGTAGTCATAATTAAGATGCTATTAAATTAAAGCTGAATAGCTATGGATAGGAAAATGATTTTTGTATATAAAAGTGTATAAGGGACTGTGTCCTTGGATGGAGGGAAGAGAAAATTATAATTTAAAGTTTAATTTTAACTTGTAGGAAAAATTTATCACTATCAAAACTCAAAACATCCCTGGGATACAGTCATTGTTTCTGGAAAAAAATTGTTGTGATGCAAAAAAATAAGACAGGCAATAAATGCTTGTGAGTATAAATAACAGGATAACTTATGTGATGCTAGAAGTGGTGGGAGCAGAGTCGGGGCGGGGTTGTAAACTTGCTGAGCCATGATGGAAATCCATGTGACAGTCCCTTGATATCTAAAAATAAAGTTAACATATGGCCCAGCGGTGCAAAATTTGGCAAACGATGAGAGGATAAAAAGAAATATTCTCCACATTTTTACATTTTTGCTCCAGCACATTCCATAGTAATAAATTTGCAGAATCAGTCTTGGTGCCACATAAAGGAAATGGGGTCTACATATATGATTGAATGTTATTCTTTTAAAAATAACAATAGAATTCTGTTATACACAGGAAAATCAATAGGACTGCAGATAATCATGTTAGATAAAATAAGCCAAACACATCAAGACAAATATATATTTTTTTATATACAGGATTTCTTTGTTTTCTTTTCTTTTTATAAGATATTTTCTTTATTTATATTTCAAATGATATATCTTCTACTGGTTTCCCTTCTGAGGAAAAAAAAAACCTGTTTCCTCCCCCTCCCCTTGCTCACCAACTTACCTTCTACCATTTCCTGGCCCTGGCATTCCTCTATACTGGGGCATAGAAACTTCACAGGACCAGGGCCTCTCCTCCCATTGATGTCCTACTAAGCCATCCTCTGTTACATATGCTGCTGGAGCCACCAGTCCCACCATGTTTACTCTTAGGTTGGTGATTTAGTCACTGGGAGTTCTGAGGGTACAAGTTAGTTCATATTGTTGTTCATCCTAAGGGACTGCAAACCCCTTCAGCTCATTGGGTCCTTTCTCTAGCTCCTTCATTGGAGACCCTGTGCTCAGGCCAATGGATTGCTGTGAGCCTTTACTTCTTTATTAGTTGGTCATGGCAAGGCCTCTCGGGAGACAGCTATATCAGGCTACTGTCAGCCAGCACTTGCTGGCATCCACAATAGTGTCTGGGTTTGATGATTGAATATGGGAATGATTCCCAGGTGGAGCAGTTTTTGAAGTGTCCTTCTTTCAGTCTCTGCTCAATAGTTTATCTCTGCAACTCCCTCCATGGGTACTTTGTTCCCTCTTGTAAGAAGAAATGAAGTATCCACACTTTGGTCTTCTTCTTCTTGAGTTTCTTGTGGTTGTGGATTGTATTTTGGATATTTTGATCTTCTGGACCAATATCCACTGATCAGAGAGTGCATACCATGTGTGTTCTTTTGTGATTGGGTTACCTCCCTCAGGATGATATTCTCCAGATCCACCCATTTCCCTAATAATTTAATAAATTCATTGTTTTTAATAGCTGAGGAGTACTCCATTGTGTAGATGTACAACACTTTCTGTATCCATTCCTCTGTTGAGGGATATTTGGATTGAGGAGCTAACCCATCCAGTGGGTAAAAGACAGCATTTTCAACAAAAGGTGCTTGCTCAACTGATGGTTTGCGTGTAGAAGAATGCAAATTGATCCATTCTTATCTCCTTATTCAAAGCTCAAGTCCAAGTGGATCAGGGACCTCCACATCAAACCAGATACACTGAAAGTAATAGAAAAGAAAGTGGGGAAGGGCACATGATTACAAAGGAAAATTTCCTGAACAGAACACCAATAACTTATGCTCTAAGTTCAAGAATTGACAAATGGGACCTCATAAAATTGCAAAGGACACTGCAATGCAAAGGACACTGTCAATAGGACAAAATGGCAACCAACAGATTGGGAAAAGATTTATATCTGATAGAGGGCTAATATTCAACATATACAAAGAACTCAAGAAGTTAAGACTCCAGAGAATCAAATAACCCTATTTAAAAATGGGGTGCAGAGCTAAATAAAGAATTCTCAACTGAGGAATACTGAATGGCTGAGAAGCATCTAAAGAAATGTTCAACTTCCTTAGTCATCAGGAAAATGTAAATCAAAACAATCTTGAGGTTCCACCTCACCCCAGTCAGAAGGACTAAGATCAAAAACTCAGGTGACAGCAGATGCTGGCAAGGTTGTGGAAAAAGAGGAACACTCTTTCATTGCTGGTGGAATTGCCAGCTTGTATAACCACTCTGGAAATCAGTTTGGTGGTTCTTCAGGAAATTAGTACTGTCAGAGGATGCAGCTATACCACTCCTGGGCATATACCCAGAAGATGCTTCAAAAAGTAATAAGGACACATGCTCCACCATGTTCATAGCAGCCTTATTTATAGTAGTTTTTTTTTCTTAATACACAAAAATAGTAAGAAACTATGTTGCAAGAAAAAGTAGATCATGATAGTCACCACAAAACAAGTAATAAGCATTATTATGATTATAATAATCCTTATGCATGATAGATGGCAATATTAAGAATGTTATTTTAAACAATGACTATAAACTGGAGGCTAATAACAATGAAGTGCACCGTAAAGGATGTTGTAGGTATATAGACGTGGCTCTGGTTGATGCTCCTTCAGAGGATCCATGTTTCCTTCTCCACACTCATTTTAGGCGTCCTCATCCCCACCTGTGGTTCCTGCACAGGGGACCAGACAGACTCCTCTTACTTTCTGCATGCAGTGCATTCACATGATCTGTACTTACAGTGACATTCTCACACATAAATAAAAATAACTGTTTGAAAAAAGATTTGTTCTAGATAAATAACTATTGATTAGTTGTTCACTCAGTGAAGTCAATCTATTTCACAATATTTCAGAACTTAAATTTTAATTGGTTGTTGAATCCCCTGGATCTAGAATTATAGGCGATGTTGAGCTACCTTGTGAGTACTGGGAACTAAGTTTACCAGAGCAGTCAGTGCTTTTAATTTAAAAGCTGAGTCTACAGCCCTCTATCTCCCATCTTTAAAAGTTTTCATTGTTGGTTTAGGTTTTATTTTCTCCCTTAATTAGTTGCATTTTGTTTTTTATTTCTTTTTATCTTGCTACTTCCTTCTACTGGAGGAAAATATTTTGAATACTCAGTGAAGTAATACTCACATTTATGGCTACGTTTTCTTTTTTTATTAGATCTTTTCTTTATTTGCATTTCAAATGTTATCCCCTTTCCCAGTTTCCCTCCCTCCTAGTAACACCTTATCACAACCTCCCTCCCCCTGCTTCTATGAGGGTGTTTCTCCACCCACCCACATACTCCTATCTCCCCACCCTAGATTTCTCTACACTGGGGCATATATTGAGCTTTCATAGGACCAAGGACATCTCCTCCCATTGGTGATCCTCTGCTACATATGCAGCTGGTGCCATGTTCACTCCTTTGTTGATGGCTTAGTCCCTGGGTGTTCTCTGGGGTCTGGTTGGTTGATATTGTTGTTTTTCCTATGAGTGACATTAGCAGCATACAACCATGTTTCCGTGAATTGCAACAAGTGCAATGCCAAGCTTAACCTGCCAAAGACTTTATAAAGTTTTCTGCATTCTACTCTCCTTAAAACTGTGTGAGATAAAACTGGCTGCTTTGATTCTACTAAATAGAAAAATAAAACTTGGAGAGCCTGTAGTTTGACAGATCTAACTTTTGGCTGTGGGTAGAAAACTATGTGGAAGCTTGCATCTGATCATTAGCTGCCACTCTTTTAGCATGCTGATATCTACACATACCTTCTGCTTAAATTTAACTGTGTGATGATTTAGTTTAATCAGTAAAATGATAGGAGTGAAGATTACTAAAGTACATTATAATAATGTAGCCTGATCTTCATGACTCTTGTCTGTGCAGATCCAGTATTAGATATTACAGATATTCACCATTAATCTCACAGGATGTGGTTCCTTGGACAGCTTTGACGTGGTGACTATAACTTTTTATATTATCTAAAAATAGTTAATGACCTGGATACCAATTATGCTGATGTGATGGGCACCTGGAGACCCATTCCTTCCATGAGTCCTGTCCTTGACTTCAGACGCTAAAACTGATTATTCTGTCATTTTTCTAATGTGCCTGACTTTGTTACCTGAATATAAGTTTTGATTTTTAGAAACAGAAAAACACATTTAGTGTTTGGTCTGGTGAAGAAAATGATGGGCAATAAGAACAAAGTGTTTAGAGAATAAAATATCTCTGTTTCTGCTAAAACTGCAAGGAAATGCCAACTATGAAGCAATTTATACTTCAAAGAAACTCATTTTTAACCTTCAAATATTTTAAAATAAACTCATTCTTTAGTGGTTTAATGTTTTTCTCTGTAGGTATAAGTGAATAGCTACTCTCAGACTTTTGTAATTATATTTTTTTATGTTTCTGGTTGTTTAGAAAGTGTTATATCAGGTATAATCAGAGACTAATTTTGGAGAGAGACAAAAAAGAGAGAAAGACAGAGACAGAGACAGTGAGAGGCAGAGAGAGAGAGACAGAGACAGAGGAAGGAGGGAAAGATGGAAAGAGAGAGAGACAGTGAGAGGCAGAGAGAGAGAAAGAGACAGGTAGGAGGGAGAGATAGAGAGAGAGAAAGTGAGAGGGAGAGACAAGAGACAGAGAGAGACAGAGAGAGATAGAGACAGACAGAGAAGTCAAAACAAAATGTCTACTCGTTTTGTGTAGACTATTTTGATTGGTTATATTTGCTTGTATTAAAACATTGACTCAAAATAAATAAACAAATAAAAGTAAAATAAAATCATAAGGCTGGATATACAGTTCAGTGTCAGAGCACTTGCTTATCATGCTGAAGGCTCAGTGACTAAACTGTGGGAAATTACAGTCGATGGTGGATCCTGTTGCTTTTTATAGTGGAGTGACACACAGTAGTGGAAGCAGATCCAGAGAACTGCTTACTTTATGCTCAGAGAGTAAAAAGTAAAGAGTAGGAGGAAAAGGAAGGAAGAGGAAGAGGAATGAAGGCGCAAAGAAGAGAAAGAGATAGACAAAAAGGAAGATGGATAATGTGTAAGAAGATGAGCAGGAGAAGAGAAAAAAAATGGAAAAGGAAGAGGACATGGAAGAGATAAAGGGAGGTAGAAGAGGGAAAGAAACAGGAAGTAGAAGTAGGAGGAAAAAAGTTGACAATGATTTGGTCCCATGATTCTCTCTAGAGGAAGTCACTGATAACCCAAAGACCTCCTAAGGAGTCCCACCTTGTGAAGGTTCTACCATTTTCTAAAATCACCACTGTGTAACAAAACTTCTAATGCCTAGGACTCTGCACTATTCAGCCTACAAAGGTGTAAAATTGAACCACTGAACCGAAGTTTAATTTTGGAAACTCTGACATGCATTATGTTCATGAAACCACCTTCTAAGGCACACACATGCTTTGAACACTCTGTTAAAGGCTTGCAGCATGCTGAATGTACTTTGTCCCATCAGTGCTCAGTAACCTCACTATCATAAGAACAAAGTAGCACATGTAGAGATTATTTTTGTTACACAAAATGAAGATTGTTTTAAATATTGAATTCATGTTAAGTTTACTTAGTAATTTTAAATATTATTTTTATTAAATATTTGAGAATTTAATATTATCTCTTTTGACTGTACTCATTGTCCCCCACTATTAAACTCAGTACCCACTTCACATCCACATAGCTTTGTCTTTGTTTGTTTTTGCTGTTTTAGTTGTTGTTTATTTTTCTATAGCAGAAAGATTCTAAGACCCAGAGTGATTTTAAGCCGGCAAAGGAATATTATATTCCTGACATGGTAGTGCAGTTAAGCATATAAAATCGCATTGGTTGGGGCAGTATATACAAGTGTTGCACATGCTCAAATCAGAAAAAATAAATTGCAGAGTAGTTAGAGGAGTGGGATAAAAGTCCATTCTGGCAGTGGTGGCACACATCTTTAATTCCAGCACTTGAGAGGCAAAGGCAGGTGGATTTCTGATATTGAGGTCAATCTGGTCTACAGAATGAGTTCCAGATCAGCCAGGGCTACACAGAGAAACCCTGTCTTGAAAAACAAACAAACAAAAAAATCTACTCTTGCTGAGAAGCTATTGGAAATTGATAAACATCTATTTGAAAAACTGCATGATATTGATGACAGACAGGTGGACCAGTGGAATAGAATTGAAGATCCAGGAATGAACCCACACATCTATGGTCACTTGATCTTTGACAAAGGAGCTAAAATCATCCAGTGGAAAAAAGACAGCGTTTTCTTTTTGTGCTTCAACAGCATTACGTTAAATGGCTCAACTGACAGTTAGCACGCAAAAGAATGCAAAACAATCCATTCCTATCTCCTTGTACAAAGCTCAAGTCCAAGTGGATCAAGGACCTCCACATCAAACCAGATCCACTGAAACTAACAGAAAAGAAAGTGAGAAAGAGCTTTGAGTACATGGGCACAGGAAAAATTTTCCTTAACAGAACACCAATAGCTTATGCTCTAATATCAAAATTGACCAATGAGACCTCATAAAATTGCAAAGCTCTGTAAGGCAAAGGATGCTGTCAGTAGGACAGAATGGCAACCAACAGATTGGGAAAAGATCTTTACCAATCCTATATCCAGTAGAGGAGAAATAGAGTTTTCTTTAAGAGAAACTGGTTGGTCAACCACACTCAAATGGAAGGCAATACATTCATAAGTATACAGGTAGCTCTTAGTGATTATGTATTGCTAAAATTTCAGACTATAGTTATTGTTCATGTGAGTCACATATGGTATGTTTCAGTGAATCATCCATTCAAAAGCCCCATTCATTGAGGTTTCGAAGCTCAATACTCTTCAGAATGGCATTTTTTTTTAATTTATTTATTTTTATTAGATATTTTCTTTATTTACATTTCAAAAGATATCCTCTTTCCTGGTTACCCCTCTGAAAAAAACCCTATTCCTTTGCCCCTCCCTCTTCCACCCAACCCACCCTCTCCCACTTCCTGGCTTTCTCATTCCCCTATACTGGGGCATAGAACCTTCACAGGACCAAGAGCCTTTCCTCCCATTGATGACCAACTAGGCCATCCTCTGCTACATATGCATGAGCACATGGGCACAGGGGAAATTTTTCCCTGTGTACTCTTTGGCTGGTGATTTAGTCCCTGGGAGCTCTGAGGGTAGTAGTTAGTTCATATTGTTGTTCCTCCTAAGGGGCTGCAAACCATTTTAGCTCATTGGGTCTTTTCTCTAGCTTCATTGGAGAACCTGTGATCAGTCCAATGGATGGCTGTGAGCCTCTACTTCTGTATTAGTCGGGCACTGGCACAGCCTCTAAGGAGACAGCTATATCAGGCTCCTGTCAGCAAGTACTTGCTGGTATCCAAAATAGTGTGTGGGTTTGGGGACTGAATATGGGAAGGATTCCCAAGTGGGGCAGTCCCTGGATTATCCTTCATTCAATCTCTGCTCCATACTTTGTCTCTGCAACTCCTTCCATAGGTATTTTGTTCCCTCTTCTGAGAAGAAACGAAGTATCCACACTTTGGTCTTCCTTCTTGAGTTTCTTGTGGTTTGTGGATTGTAGCTTGGATACAGAATGGTCTTCTTAATTGACAACTATGAATAAAAATCTCATGGACAATATTTTATTGTCAGGATTATGATCATTTACATGTTTATAAAGAATAGTAACAGTTCCTATAAATCTCAAAAGTACATGTTTAGATCCTCCAAAATTTCTCATTGCATTGAAAGGCATCTGTGTTTTATAAACTATTAGCTTAGAATTTCCATGAAAAATACTAAAATACTAAAATTAATTGTAAAATAGTAATAATCCTTTTGTTCACAAGTATTCTTTTATTAATGTATTTTCTGTGAATGATCTGTGACACTAGCATTTTCAATAAATTGCCAGGTAATTCTGATATATGTTTTCATTTAGCCACTTAGTTAATAAAAACAATAAATAACTACTTTGTGAATGACTTTTAATAGAGAAAGGACAATAACATTGGTCCTGCCCTCATTTATAATTCCAATTTCATCAGATTCCCCTTAGTCTCCAAGTTTCAGAAGTCATAAAGCTATCCCATGATCTTCTATGCATTTACTTGTGCTTGAATTCATTCTTGGAATTTCTTCTATGCACATGTCTATGCCAAACTTGACATTTCATTGGTTTCAGTGTAATATGTCTTAAAAGTGAATACTTCAGATATTTATGGAATCCTTCCCAAAAACAGCCACATATTTTTCTACATAAATGAGACCACAAAAATACATAATACATTCTATAATACATTCTTCCTGCAAAATAAGGCTTAAACCCGACCTTTACCTCAGGTTAACTAAATCTCAGTTTTGACAAATGAGTCTTTAATAATGAGCAACAATGTTGTAATGCTCACATTACCAGCTGAATTGTTCTGGCTACGTATTTGAAACCTAATGTTCTGTGGCAATCTGTTGGGAGTTTTTCTTTATAATAAAGATTTTAAAGTATTTTCCATTGGTTATTTATAGAAGGAGAAGAAGAAGGGGAAGAAAGAGGAGAAGAAGAAGAAGAAGAAGAAGAAGAAGAAGAAGAAGAAGAAGAAGAAGAAGAAGAAGAAGA
>JADRCD010168727.1:8893-21743 GCA_019843815.1 Montemys delectorum | reverse complement strand
GAAGAAGAAGAAGAAGAAGAAGAAGAAGAAGAAGAAGAAGAAGAAGAGGAGGAGAAGAAAAAGAAAAAAAGAAAGGAGGAGAAAGAAGAGGATGAGCAGGAGGAAGAGAGGAGGGAGAGAAGGAGGGGGAGGAAAGGGGAAGGGCGAGAGACGGGGGAGATGGACATGGAGAAGGAGAGGGAGAGGGAGAAGAAGATGGAGATGGAGAAAAAGCAGAAGTTTTTTATGAAAAGTTTGAAGAGAGTTTTCAAGAAATATTTAGTGCAATATAGCTCACAGCATTGCTCTTGAGGTTTAATTAAGTTTACTTTTAAGCTGCCTGGGCACATAGTTAATAGAGGATGTCTATGTTGTAGTATGGGAAGACATGTTATAATTACTTCAATATAGACAAAAATAAATAATTAAAATTAATGTCATAATTATGAAAGCACTGCTATTAAACTACTTATGCATTAGATAATCAGTAAAATATTTAGTTCTTTTTATGTTTTTGCTTTGGAGACAGGCTCTCCTATTTCCCAGGCTGGCTTCAAACTGTGACAAGCCACAAATCATCTTGAATTCCTGGTCCTTCTTCCTCTACCTCCTAAGGGCTGAAATTGGACACACCACCATGAACAGCCCAGTAGAGCTAATGTCAACCTCAGATTCATGAACTAATGAGAAAGGGAACTACTCAACTGCCAGAGAGTCAGAGTGGCCCAGCCTATTTCTTTAATAGTGATTATTGGTATTCCTATCTAATAACTGCACTGATTGCTCAGGAGTCATTTGATCAAAACAGATCCCTTCTATCCATTGCTCTGTTTTTCTTTGCTCTTCACCTATCCATCCTCTTGTTGCTTCCAAACCTCTCTCAAAATAAACAGACTAAAAGAGAGAGAAAAATTTTGCAGAGGGAAAAATAGAAGAGAGAGATATTGAAAGACACAGAAAGTAAGATGGAGGCAGAGAGAGAGAGAGAGAGAGAGAGAGAGAGAGAGAGAGAGAGAGAGAGGTGGGCCAAGGGGAGGAAGGATGAGATAGAATGTTTCCAGGAGGGAGGGAAACTGGGAAAGAGGATAACAGTTGAAATGTAAATAAAGAAAATATCCAATAAAAAAAAAGCTAAGTTTAATGGTAAGATTACTATAAAGTTAGCAACATTAGTATCTGTGCAGAAAGTGTTTCTGAGTATTTTCTGTCTCCATTTTATTTTTCCCCAACCAAAAAGTCAATCAATTTATATATCATGGATTGCAGAAATAGAAGAGTTTTTTTTTCTTATCTCAGGAGCTCAAATCAGCTCTTTCAAGATCATGCGCTGTGATTCCTATAGATGCTTACAAATCACAGTCAACTTAATGAAAACTCTACTAAAGGGCTTCATTACAAAACAATCTCAACAGACTATAAAGTAACACAAATAATATAAAATCATATATGAGATTATGATTTTCAGTAATGTTAGAAAAGTATTATAATTCAGAAAAACTAAAACCACACAAGCCAAAGTAGCTGGAAAGCTAACTACAGATATTCCCCTCTATCTCTGCTCCTCTAAGACTAATTCCCCAGTCTCATTCTCAACTCTGTAACATACCAACTATTGCATTCTCCCATTACTCTCTGCCCCATCTCTAGTGGATCATATATTTCTTCCACTCCTAACCTTCCTCTAAGGATTCCTTGCTTTTTCCTAGTCCCTAAGTACAGCAGGCATCCCTTGTTTAAATTTACAACCTTGTAGTCAATGAAATAAGTAAGCTAATTGCAGGTTTTCACCTCACATTCTACTCTTCCAATTCCAATTGCCTAGTCTCATTCTCACCTCTGGAGCAGACAACCGGCTATGGCAATTCCACACTCTGTGTACATTGCTAGGAGAGTAAGCAAATTCTGAAAGAATACCTTGCATTAAGCTCTTCAGAAGAATCCCTTACATTCCACAACTCCTAATCCAACCCTATTCCTAAGTGTTATCTCAAAATCTGCAAACATATTTTACCTGGAAACCCTGTCCAACACTTAACTGGATCACAGAAAAATTGCCTACTAGACAAGAAACATCCAATACCCTCTTCTAAGAAACTGAGATGAAACACAAATCAAGGGACAAAACATGTACCCATCAAAGACAAAATCAGATATCAGTATTTAGAATTCAGTCTCCCCAAATTCAGATGTGTAGATGAATTTTAATCTAGCAATGTGGCTTCTTCTATGGCAAGGGATCATATCCAAAGTACCAAGTCTGTGTTACCCTGCTGTAATGCAGACACACCATATACTTTAAGTCCCAATGGCTGGAAAACAGACATAGCCTTAGTTCACACCTTTAAGTTAATGATGAGTGAGAGAGAGAGAGAGAGAAAGAGAGAGAGAGAGAGAGAGAGAGAGAGAGAGAGAGAGAGAGAGAGAGAGAGAGAGAGAGAACAACGATGTTTGAAAGTGGTATCTAATTGAGGTTCAGACCAAGTTACAAATCAGGGAAAGATTTGACAAAATGAATCAGAGAGAGACTATACCAAACTTTCAGGAGATCATCACAGGAATGTAAAGCTATTTAAGAGTAGCAAGGAGAGAGAATCTATGAATTGAGAATAAGAGCAGTGAGTGTAGTGCAGTGGAGTTGAGTTTCTCTACGAATTCATGAAGTTAGATGTGGGTCAGCAAAAGCAGGTGAAGCCAGAAAAGAGAGAGCCAGAATTAGTTTAAAACCAAGCAGAGAAAACGGTGAGAAGTTGAGAGAAGACAGTTTGAATTAGTCAGCGTGGAGGGGAGTTTGAGTCAGAAGAGCTGAGTTGATCCAAACAACCAGAATTCAGAAAGAGCAGACAGGAAGAGGTTTTCAGCAGTATGCCTCTGAGATAATAATTACATCTGGAAAATAAAAGCTACATTTACACAAATGCACCAGTGTCAGCATAAGAACACAATCAATAACAACCAGGACACTATGTCTCCAAAAAAGCCTATGAAGCCAACTAGAGCACATGTTAAGTATTGCAACACTGTGGAAATCAATCTGGAGGTTTCTCAGAAAATTAGAAATAGATCTACCCGAGAACCCATCTATACTGCTCTTGGAAATATACGCAAAAGATGCCCCACTTGCCATAGGGGCATGAGTTCAACTATGTTCATAGAGAGACTTGTTTGTGATAGCCAGAAGCTGGAAACAAACCAGATGTCCCACAAAAGAAGAATGGATACAGAAAATATGGTTCATTTACACAATGGAATACTACTCAGCTATTAAGAATAAGAACATCCTGAGTTTTGCAGGCAAATGGATGGAACTAGAAAATATCATCCTGAGTGATATAACTCAGATCTAAAAGTACATGCATAGTGTGTACTCACTAATACGTGGATATTAGCCAAAAAAGTATAGAATACCCAAGATACAGTCCACAGACCTCAAAAATTTTAAGAAACTGAAAGATCTATGTAAGGATGCCTCAATCCCACCTGGGAGGGAGAAGAAAGCAATCACAGGAGTCGGGGAGAGAGGATGGGACTTGGGTGGGAAAGAGGACAGGAAGGAGAATTGAAGAACATGATCAGGTATTGAGTTGGAGGAAAGGACTGAAGCCCTGAGATCTAGCAGAAAGAATAGAAACAGGCAGCCTTAGGAATTAGGAGGTGGGGGAACCTCCCAAAATGTAACAGAGACTTGGGACGTGAGAGACTCTCAGGACTTAAAGGGAAGGACCTTAGATGAAATTCCCTACAGTGGGGAAAAGAAACTTGTTCAGCCCAGCAGAAAGAGAGGGTGTCAAGTGAGAAATGGGATTCCCACCCTACAGTCAAACCTCTGTCCCATAACTGTTCCTGTCTGAAAGAACTGCAGGGACAAAAATGGAGAAGAGCTTGAGGGAAAGGAGGTTCAGCAACAGTCTCAAAGTGGGATCCAGCTCAAAGGGACCTCAAGACTGCCCTCTGAAATATCCATCAGACAGCTGAGTCAGAGGCAGATATGTACACTCAACCAATGGACAGAAGCTGCTGACACCTGTGATTGAAATAGGTTAGAGAAATGACAGAAGGAGCTGAAGGAGTTAGCAACCGCATAGGAAGAACAACAATATCAACCACCACACCTGCCAGAGCTCCCAGGTACTAAATGACCAACCATAGTGTACACATGGAGGGACCCATTGCTCCAGCTGTACATGTAATAGAAGATCCCCTTATCTGGTATCAATGGGAAGAGAATGGCCATTGGACCTGTGAAGGCTCAATTCCCTGGTATAGGGGAATGCCATAGCAGTGAGGTGGGAGTATATGGGTGGCAGAGCATCCTCATAGAAGAAGAGGGAAATGAGATGGGATAGAGAGTTTCAAGAGGAGAAATTTGGAAGGGGGATAACATCTGAAATGTAAATAAATAAAATATCAATAAAAAATAAAGAAATAGAGGAAAGCTGGAAGAAGCTGAAGAGCAGGGTGAGCCTGTAGGAAGATCAACAGTCTCAATTAACCTGGACCCCCAGAGAGCTATTAGATATTAGACCACCAACCAGGTAGCATAAACCAACTGATATGAGGCCCCCAACACATATATGGTCGAGGACTGCCGGGTCTGGGTTCAGTTAGAGAACATGCATCTAACCCTTAATAGACTGGAGGCCCTAGAGAGTGTAGAGGTCTGGTGGGATGGGGTTTGAGGTAGGGACATCCTCCTGGAGACTGAGAGAAGGGGTGTGGGATGTGGAACAGTCAGAGGGTGGACTGGAAAGTCGATAAAATCTGGAGTGTAAAAAAAAGGATTAAATAAAATTAAAAAAAATATTTTCAAATATCTTCTTTCCCCTATTTGGAGTATGTAGATATCCATCATAACTCTCCATTAAAAGTCTCAAACTTATAAGATCTGTTTTTCCTTTTATATTTTCTTAGCTCTCTAGTCAAATGTTCAGTACAACATGGGCTAGTAGATCTCTGCTTTTAGAAGCTTGCCCTTTTATTCTGTGTAAGTTTCTGATCTCCTGCTTCAGGGATGAGAGGAAGAGGAAGAGGAAAATTATTTTGCTAAACATGTTTCCTATTTTATCTTGGTATTTTGTAAAGTGAATATAGCTTAGTAGAATATAATTATTAAAAGATATAAATGATTATAAATATTAAGCAGCTGTATTTAACTAGTATGCTAATAAGTGTTTAAGTCCTTAAGATCAAAATAAAAAAATATAATTATATGGTTCCCCAGAAGTCATATGTTAGGATCAAACATCATAACCAGTGTACATTAATTTCCATGTTGAATGAATGGCTATGTTTTGTAAAAATAATTTTTAAATAGTATCGAATTTAACACTTAAATTTTATGTCCTTGCTGTCCATATTAAACTGTGAAATCACAGTGAAAGAGGAGGGCAATAGCATCATGTGGTGTTTCTAATCCTATCCTGTGTTGTCCACAGTTCACAGTCATGATATGAGTTATGCATTATCCATTTGTTGTTTATTGGTCATTAAGTTGATTCACAAGAATTCAGAACCACGCTCTCATTAATGAGTTCATAGATTACCCTGCAAGCACCTGAAAGACCAGCCTCTACTTAAAAGATTAAACATGTAACTGAGTTTAAGAGATACTTTCATTCTAGAGGCTGTAAATATGAAAGCAAGTACACATAGAACATTTTTAGATTCCCTGGAGAGAAATGTGAAGATAGATAAAGAGAGAATATCTGTAATGTTAATTTTTCTATTGCTGTGATAAAACACCATGACCAAGGAAACTTATATGGAAAAAAAGGACTTATTTGGAAACAATGGTTCCAAGGGGTTAGAGCATATGATGCCAGAACAGAGTTACAAGAGGTAGTAGACAGCTGTGTCTGCAGCTGAGCGCTCACAACTTCAGCCAAAAATAAGAAGTGGAGACCAATAACTCAAAATGGAGTAAAATTTTTCAAACCTGAAATTTGGCCCCAGTGGTATACTTCCTCCAGCAAGGCCACACCTAATCCTTCCCAAACAGCCAATGTCTGGTAACAAATACTGGGGCAACTTTTATTATTTAAATACCACAGTGGCCATTTGAGTGAGGGTGCTTTTTTTTCTTTATTTTTTTTATTAGATATTTTCTTTATTTACATGCCATATGATATCTCCTTTCCTGTTTTCCCCTCTGAAAAAATAAAAAAATAATGAAATAAAATAAAATAAAATAAACCTTTCCCTCCCCCTCTCTCTTCTCACAAACCCACCCTCTACCATTTCCTAGCCCTCATATTCCCCTACACAGGGGCATAGAACGTTCACAGGACCAAGGGCCTCTCCTCCCATAGATGACCAACTAGGCCATCCTCTGCTATATGTTTGCCACTAGGGCCATTAGACCCACCATGTGTACTCTTTGGTTGGTGGTTTAGTCCCTGGGAGCTCTGATTAGTTCATTTTGTTGTTCATCTTAAGGGACTGCAAACTCTTCAGCTCCTTGGGTCTTTTCTCTAGCTCCTTCAATGGGGACTCTGTGCTTAGTCCAATGGATGTTTGTAAGCCTCTAGTTCTGTATTAGTCGGGCACTGTCAGAGTCTCTTGAGAGACAGTTATATCAGACTCCTGTAAGCCAGTACTTGCTGGCATCCAATATAGTGTCTGGGTTTGGAGATTGAATATGGAAGGATTCCCAGGTGGAACAGTCTCTGGATCATCCTTTCTTCGGTCTCTGCTCCACAGTTTGTCTCTGCAACTCCTTGCGTAGGTATTTTTTTTTTTTTTTTTGCCCTTTTTAGAAGGAACAAAGTATCCACACTTTGGTTGTCCTTCTTCTTGAGTTTCTTGTGGTTTGTGTATTGGACTTTGTGTATTCTGAGCTTCTGGGCTAATATAGACTTATCAGAGAGTACCTACCATGTGTGTTCTTTTGAGATTGTGTTACCTCAGTCAGGATGATATTCTCCTGGTCCACCCATTTCCCTAAGAGTTTCATAAATTCATTGTTTTTAGTAGCTGAGTAGTACTCCATTGTGTAAATGTACCACAGTTTCTGTATCTATTCCGCTGTTGAGGGACATCTGGGCTGTTTCCAGTTTCTGACAAAAGGGACCTCATAAAATTTAAAAGCTTCCGTAAGGTAAAGGACACTGTCAATAAGACAAAAGGGCAACTAACAGATTAGAAAAATGTCTTTACCAATCCTATATCTGATAGAGGACTAATATCCAATATATACAAAGAACTCAAGAAGTTAGACTCCAGAGAATCAAATAACCCTATTAAAAATGGGGTACAGAGATGAACAAAGAATTCTCAACTGAGGAATACCAAATGGCTGAGAAGCACCTAAAGAAATGTTCAACATCCTAAGTCATCAGGAAAATGTAAATCAAAACAATCCTGAGATTCCACCTCATACCAATCAGAATGGCTAAGATCAAAAACTCAAGTGACAGCAGATGCTGGTGAGGTTGTGGACAATGAGGAACACTCCTTCATTGCTGGTGGGATTGCAAGCTGATATAACCACTCTGGAGGTTGCTATTTTATATAATAATAGAATACAGGGGAAGTACTCCCAAGAATTTAAAATGAATAAGCAAACTGAAGTATACTGAGTGTGCCTCTCACATAATTGATACATTTATTTAAATGTTCACATTGTGTCTAATCTATTCAGGTTTCTGGGTAAAAATGCTCTCACTCAGATAAATTTATCAATTATGAGAGATAAATATATATTATAAGTATATATACTATACAATTGTACATATAATGCTCTAACCCATATATAGCATATACAGACATCTTATATGTGATACATATGTAGATACAAAAATATAACATCTCTAAATACTTCTGTGTTGCATTTAGTTGTTAATATAGTTAAAAATCATGAAAAATGAATTTATATTTTAATGATGATGTTAAAACAGTAAGAAGAAATTCTGAGAAACCCAGCTGACAACAACATAGTTATCATATGCATTTACACTCCTGGGATGTCACAGAATGGCAATTAGTGCCTCAGAAAATGTCGACTTTTAACTAAGTCATGCAGTAGCATACAAACTGTGAGGTAATGCTCACCAAAGGATTGTGCCCCACTTACTTTAACGGATTCAAGTGTTTTTACTATAAAATCTGTTCTCTGCATCTTCACAGCCTTGATAAAAAGACAGCAGGAATGTGGGGAGCTTGGGATTTCTGCCATCAGCAGGACATTGAAACCCTGCCATAATGGCGAATGGGCCTTCCCACTCAAGAACAGCATTCGGCAGCTGCAGAAGCTGTGTCCAAATGTCTTCACAGCTTCCAGTTCCCAAAACAAACAGAAACACCGTGTGCTCATTAAATTTAATTAGTAGATTGTCCTTTAATTTGGTCTCTTAACAATCTGTCAATGTTTTTCTTAAAATAGCATTCTAAAAGAATGAAAATTATGTCACTTAGGTTTATCTATTCCAATGATGATAGGGGAGCTAATTTGTTAATAAAATTCTTATATTTCTCAACAACCTACAAATCAGTGTTGACTATTCATGCAAAAGATAATGATAAAGTGGATGAATATTGAATTGGAACATATATAATAAGCATATAATAATATAAACATATGATCATATATATGTCTGACATATTTTATATATAAATTATATATATGTATATATGTATATGTATATATATATAAACTTACAGACCTGGGGTACATAACTCTACATTAGCTAATTTATTACATTGACTAACAGATTAGTAGTTAATAGATAGAATTCCTGGTTTTCTGTTAAATCCTCAAATAGCTCATTAGATTTAGGACACAGACCAAAGAGTCAATACATGCAGTTACTGCAGCCCAGGTCGAAACATGCCTTACTTATTATGAATCATGTGTCCTTGGATTCTTGTTTGCATCCTGTTATATATACCTCTTGTATACAATGAGATTGCTCAGTACATTACAATCATGATTACCAGTGCTTTGCCTGGTCCTATAAAAGACCAATAAACATCACTTCTTTCTGTGCCTATTCTTTGAGCTCAGAGTAATTAGGACTAAGAACAATATGTATCAGAATATGCTTTAAATGATATATATGAGGCCACAGTAGACATTTAACTTAGCAAATCCAATTAGTTGCAGCAATTAAGTTTGCGTTTATGAGCATAAGAGAGCCCTGCTAATCTGGAAACCATAGAACTGCTTTTTTCTCCTACTGAAATAGGGGGAGTGGAGATTTGCAGGTTTTAGCCTGTATTTAGCTGCATGCCGGTGTCATCAGGGAAGATGACTTGAACTCTAGGCAAAGCACTGGTAATCATGATTGTAATGTGCTGAGCAATCTCATTGTATACAAGAGGTATATATAGCAGGATGCAAACATGGCAGGATCCAACATAGCTGGTGCTCAGTTACTTCTCACAAAAGCATTCAAAGGTGGGTTGCCACTGGGATCGGGCAATATCTCATCTACTTGCCTTTCCATAAAACAAAACAAAACAAACAAACAAACAAAAAAAAAAACAGTATTTGCCCAAATTCCCCAACATGGAATATTGCTGATGTCTCAGTAGTATTGTCTATGTCAGGGGGTTATTCCTGGCTGTAAGATATTCTAAAATAGCCAACTGCAACTTCCCTCTCTACAACATACTCAATGTTATATTAACAGGAAAGAATATGGGAAAAAGATACAAGAGAATGTTCTATTTTCTTTTGTAATAGTCATCATGGGAAACATTATAATTTGTTTAGACTTTCTTATACTTGTTTTACAGCTTAGTATTTATTGTTTTAATATTGAATTGCCTATGGGAATATGCTGCTATAAACTTTTCATTGCTTAGTTCCTTGGAAGCTTAACAAGGAGCTGATGTAAGGTTATTTTATTTTGTACCTGAAATTTTTATGGCTTTTTATTTATCTCCCCCTTTTTTTCTTTTTGAAACAGAAATGATAGTAGAAGAATACAAGAAGAACACTGCTCCTCTCACTCACTGTGTTCTAACTGAACAGGCACCCCTTATTTTTCTCAAGTATAAAAACTCCATGTCTACCTCACAGCCTTTCCATTGTTCTTTCTTTAGTTTTGGAAGTTTCTGTAGGCCAAGTTCTCCACTGTCACTGTCAAGTCCGGTCTCCCATTAGCTCTCAAACAAGCCTCCCATCCTTGGGGAAGCTTATCTGGCCCAATGCCTTTTCAAATATTTCTCTATATCTTTAATTATATTTTTGTTGATTTTCCATTTTTTCCTTTCTTTTTTTGAACCTTATGTCCATTTTAATACATAATCAGACATGCCCAACATTAAAGTAGCTCCTCTTGATATTTGTCTGATTAATTCTACAGTTTTCTGAACCTAAATCAGAGTCAGCCACAATTATTAAATACATGTTAAACAAATGAAAGAATCACTTTATTCTCCTCCCCTTTTCTGCCCTCTATAAAATTGAAAGAAAAATTAATGGGAAAATGATTTTTAACTGAGTTTTTGGTCAGAAATTTCTTAGGACAAGATAAATTATATATTTATTAAATGTAAATATTTTGTTTGTGTATAAAGTAAATTGACCATTAATTCAGATCAAATGGAAAATTATTTAGTCTATCAACTGTGATACTATGTGTTGCTTTAATGGACATTACAACTCAGGATTTTTATAGTTGACTGTAAACCATAAATGAGAAATACTTTATCTCACATGTTTCTTATTTTTTTTGTCAGATTCATTTTCAGATCTTATTTCATAAGACTTGCTTTCTTCTTCTCTAAGGCATAAATATTAATTTTAAGGATTTGTTTATAGAGTTTAATTACATGTGTGTCTGTATATCTTCCTGTGGGTATGTTTATTTAGTTGCATGTACCTGCAGAAGTTAGAATAGGGTCTAAAACCCTGGAGCTGGACTTACAAGTGGTTGGGAGCCACTTCATGTAGTAGCTGGGGTGAACTCCGTGTCTCTTCCGGAATAGTATACACTCTTAACCATTGAGTCATCTCTTTAGACCATAAGTATTAACTATAAAGTGTACATTTCCTCAGTTTTAAAATATAGGTAAAAGACCAGAAGAATCACCTCATGAAAGAAGATGCACAGATGAGAAATAAGTGTATAGAAGGATGTTCAGTACTGGGTCTTCTTGAAAAAGCACCGAGAGACTATTTGTCTCTGAAGGGCATCCTTTCCAGAAGATAATTGTAGAGTCCCCAGGACACCAAATGCTGCTGGGGAAGTAGGGTAAAGAGACAAAACAAAAAGTTGATAGGACTACAAGATGATGTAGCTACTTTGATAGGGTTTGGCTACTCTAAACATTTTTTTATCATGTCAGCTAGAATTGATGCCCAGTAGAATTTACCTAGATTGGTTGAAACTGTATGTACTTAAAGAACTGTACATAGTAGCTTATTCATACTTGTCAAAAACTGGAAGCAAATAAAATGACCTTCAGTAAATATTTAGATATACAGACTGATTTTGTGCAATATGTATGACTTTAGTGAGCACTCTCCTTACTCTGGGATGGAGACTCTAAACCACTTCCACTGTCTGAAAGCAAAGAGATAATATGTCCATTCCCATATAAGATATTAGTTCACTGCCAATTCAGAATACTGTCCGTGCCCTTAGCCAAATTTATCTGAAGTTTCATCAGCCATCTTACTTAAGGAAGGTTCAACTTTGTTCGGGATGCTTCCTGCTTCCCTTCTCTTACTGGGCTGCCATTTGATATGGGCCTTTTGAGACAAAACTAAGACACTTGTAAATGACCAAGTAGACAATAATTTTTTAATCCATAAAGATTCTTTCAGTATGCATTCAAGACTTACTTAGTACACATTAACTACAATATATTGCAACATCAGGAAAATAACATAAACTATCACGCCAAGTGCATAGCCAACAGTCTACAAGTTTAAATTGAATACACATTAGACAAAGTGATGAAATGATGTATGAAGAGTGAAGAATAAACAGAAAGTAAATTTGAACTATTTCTTAATGTCAGAAGTGGTGATAGCAATGCTAAAATAAAGTTTCGGTGTATACAACTGGTAAACAGTGAATTGATGCAAATACAGTGTATCATCAAGCCTGGAGAAACGACTTAGTGATTAAGAGCACTTAATGCTCCAATAGAAGACCAGGTTTAGATTCCATTCACCACCTGCTGGCTCACCACTTTCTGTAACTCTAGTTCCTGAAACTTTCATATTCTCATCTGGTCTCTGTGGGCAGTGACCATACTCAAGACATAGACATGCATTCAGGGAAAACATTAATACCTCAAGCATTACTTCTTAAGCAATAAAAGATATAATTAAAGGAATGGGACACACTTGAGAAAGTATAGGGAAAAGGTACCCAATTACTTAGGAGTTATGTTCATTTCAGAAAGGCAGGACAAGTCTGTTGACCTGTGGGGGTCCGGGTCAGGAGGGCTGCACAGATTCTTACTACAATACTGGCAAGCAGACTGAACTCAGGAGCTTTACTCACAGAGTTCTTTGAAGACTGGATGAAAACATGAGCCCCAAGATAAATAGTGGCTGCAAGAGAATGCCATTGTCACCTTGAAACTAAAAGTCACTGGGATAGAATGCCACCACCCCCAAAGTCTTGCTTTCAAAAATTTGAACACACTATGAATGAAAGGAGGATTTTATGATCTGACTGTTATTCCAACTTTCTATAAATGTTGTCCATGCAAGAGGACTAAAATTTAGAAACAAAGGGTCATGTTGGAAATCAGTCTAAACAATAATGGTGGATGGCTGGGCAGTGGTGGCACATGCCTTTAATCCTAGAACTTGGGAGGCAGAGGCAGGCAAATTTCTGAGTTCGAGGCCAGCCTGGTCTATAGAATGAGTTCCAGGGCAGCCAGGGCTACACAGAGAAACTCTGTCTCAAAA
>JADRCD010168723.1:5371-17933 GCA_019843815.1 Montemys delectorum | reverse complement strand
TTTTTTTTATTTCCTCAGTTTCTGTTGTTATGTCTCCCTTTTCATTTCTGATTTTGTTAATTAGGATACTCTCTCTGTGCCCTCTAGTTATTCTGGCTAAGAGTTTATCTATTTTGTTGCTTTACTCAAAGAACCAGCTCCTGGTTTGGTTGACTCTTTTTATAGTTCTTTTTGTTACCATTTGGCTGATTTAAGCCCTGAGATTGATTGTTTCCTACTATCTACATCTCTAGGGTGAATTTGCTTCTTTCTGTTTTAGAGCTTTCAGATGTGCTGTCAAATTGCTAGTATATACTCTCTCCAGTTTCTTTTTGGAAGTACTTAAAGTTATGAGTTTTCCTCTTAGGACTGCTTTCATTGTGTCCCATAAGACTGGGTATGTCATGGCTTCATTTTCATTAAACTCTAAAAAGTCTTTAATTTCTTTCTTTATTTCTTCCTTGACCAAGTTATCATTGAGTAGAGTGTTGTTAAGCTTCCCTATGTATATGGGCTTTCTATTGTTTATGTTGTTATTGAGGACTAGCCTTAGTCCTTGGTGGTCTGATAGGATGCATGGAATTATTTCAATCTTCTTGTATCTGTTGAGGCCTGTTTGTGGTCAATTATATGGTCAATTTTGGAGAAGGTAACATGATGTGCTGAAAAGAAGGTATATCCTTTTGTTTTAGGATAAAAAATTCTATAGATATCTGTTAAATCCATCCGTTTCATAACTTCTGTTAGTCTCACTGTGTCTCTGTTTAGTTTCTGTTTCCATGATCTGTTCATTTCAGAGAGTGTGGTGTTGAGGTCTCCCACTATTATTGTGTGCAATGCAATATGTACTTTGAACTTTAGCTAAGTTTCTTTCATGAATGTGGATGCCTTTGCTTTTTGAGCATAGATGTTCAGAACTGAGAGTTCACCTTGGAAGATTTTTTCCTTTGACCAGTACAAAGTATCCTTCCTTATTGTTTTTGATAATTTTTGGTTGAAAGTTGATTTTATTGGATATTAGAATGGCTACTCCTGCTTGTTTCTTGGGACCATTTGCTTGGAAAATTGTTTTCCAGCCTTTTACTCTGAGGTAGTATCTGTCTTTGTCACTGAAGTGGGTTTCCTGTATGCTAGAATGTTGGGTCCTCTTTATATAACAGTCTGTTAGTCTATGTCTTTTTATTGGCGAATTGAGTCCATTGATATTGACAGATATTAAGGAAAAGTAATTATTGCTTTCTGTTATTTTTGTTGTTAGAGTTGGAATCCTGTTCAAGTGGCTATCTTCTCTTAGTTTTGTTGGAAGATTATTTTCTTGTTTTTTCCAGGATGTTGTTTCCCTCCTTGTGTTTGAATTTTCCATCTATTGTCCTTTGAAGGGCTGGATTTGTTGAAAGATATTGTATAAAATTGGTTTTGTCATGGAATACCTTGGTTTCTTGATCTATAGTAATTGAGAGTTTTTCTGGGTATTGAAGCCTGGTCTGGCATTTGTGTTCTCTTAGTGTCTGTATGACATCAGCCAAGATCTTCTGGCTTTCATAGTCTCTGACGAGAAGTCTGGTTTAATTCTGATAAGTCTGTCTTTACATTACTTGACCTATTCCTCTTACTGTTTTTAATATTCTTTCTTTGTTTTATGCATTTGGTGTTTTGACTATTAGATGATGGAAGAATTTTCTTCTCTGGTTCAGTCTAATTGGAGTTCTGTAGGCTTCTTGTATATTCATGGACATCTCTTTCTTTAGGTTAGGGAAATTTTCTTCTATAATTTTGTTGAAGATGTTTACTGGCCCTTTAATTAGGAAATTTTCACTCTCTTTTATACCTGTTATCCTTAGGTTTGGTCTTCTCATTGTGTCCTGAATTTTCTGGATGTTTTGGGTTAGGATCTTTTTGCATTTTGTGTTTTCTTTTACTGTTGTTGTCAGTGTTTTCTATGGTATCCTCTGCATCTGAGATTCTCTTTTCTATCTCTTGTATTCTGTTGATGATGGTTGCATCTATGACTCTTGACTTCTTTCCTATGTTTCCTATTTCCATAGTTGTCTCTCTTTGTGATTTCTTAATTGTTTCTACTTCCATTTTTAACTACTGGATGGTTTTCTTCGATTCATTCACCTGTTTGGTGGTGCTTTCCTGTAATTCTTTAAGAGATTTTTGTGTTTCCTCTTTAAGGGTTTCTATTTGTTTACAAATATTCTCCTGTGACTCTCTAAGGTATTTTTTTGTTTCCTCTTTAAGGAAACTTATTTACCTGTGTTCTCCTGTATTTCTTTAAGGGTGTTATTTTTGTCCTTAAATTCCTCTATCAGCATCATGAGATATGATTTTAAATCTGAATCTTGCTTTTCCTGTATGTTGGGGTATCCAGGACTTGCTGTGGTGGGAGTACTATGTTTTGTTGATGCCAAGGATCTTGGTTTCTGTTGTTAAGATTTTTGCATTTGCCTTTTGCCATCTGGTAATCTCTGGTGTTAGATGTTCTTGCTGTCTCTGACTGGATCTTGTTTCTCCTGTGGGTCTGTAAGCCTGTGTCAGCATTCCTGTGATATCAGCTCTCTTCTGCTAAGACCTGTGCACTGAGGGCTGCAGAACAGCTGTCCCTCTGTGTGCAGATGGATGCAGGAAGGACCCTATCCCAGCTGTTCTGCCACTTCTGTGGCCTATCCCTCCTGGCTGGTCCCAGAGAGTCACCAGAGAGAAAATGGAGATCTTGCCTGAGTCCCGGGGAGGTGGGGGGTCAGAGCACTCCCTGGAAACCAGTTTTGCCCTGGCAGAAAAGGTACACAGAGGGCTGTGAGATCCCCACACCTCCTGGTTGTAGATGGAGGCAGGAAGGATCCTGTCCCCTCCAATAACTCTTAGCTTATGTCAAGTTGACAGTAAAGTAGCTGGGGAAATTTCTCATCTTCCAGCTTTTCTCACTTAAAACACTTTCAACTTTAGAGACAGAATTTAGAACTCTACATATGCCAAGTAACTGACTAGTTAGTACACACAGCTTCCCATCTCACCTAACATAAGATTTTACTTTTTTGTAGTTTGACAATTAGTACTATCATTTTAGTACTAGTACTAAGCATTTTAGAGTATCTTTGGCAACTTCCCAGGGATATTAAAATACTAATACATTATAAATAATAATTGTCTGTGCCTGAAACCTTTTCAAAAGATTTTTTTTTCATTTTCTTTCTTTGAAATTCAGATAAGTTGATCAAATGATCACAAAAAAAATACACGATTCTTTATTTTCACTCCTATTTTAATACTATAATGTCATTACAAACTGTCATACATTATGAAGTAAGAAGTATTTTCCTACTATTGGTCTGTGACTTACCATGTCTGGAAGATGTGAAGAAAGTAAAGGCGTGATGGCTATGATCTGACATTCAGCAGCTGAAGCTCTCATAGTTTTGCTCCCACTCATGGCCTCCTGCCTCAGTGGGTCTACTGATGTGGTAAAGCTCACAAAAGAATAGACTGCATGGGCCAGAACCCTTAAATGACGTTCATGGAGTTAAACTGTATGATCCACATGAAGTCCACAAGCTTACAGCAGAAGTATGAGCAAACATACCTGGGACCAGTTTCACCCTCTAGACATAAGCAGAAACATATGACAGATACTTAGTCTCATGGAAAATAATTCATCTCTTGTAGGTCACTGCACTTTGAAGTGATTTATGAGGCACCAACAATATATATGATGTGCATAAAATAACCAGGAGTTTATATTTCTTACATTGTTATAATAATCTAGTCTTGCATATATATATATACATATATATATGTATATATATATATATGATGTAACATTCTTATACTTGGGCAACATTATTTTATAGTATTTTACAATTTTATATTTTAAATTTTACTTTATTTTCTTAATTAATGTAATGGATTACATTACATTTACTAGATATTTAGTTTTTTTAATTCATAAGATTAATCATATTAAATGAGATTACTTGTTAAGTTTTCTTTTCTTCTTGTCCTTAAAAGTACTTCTTTCCAAATGGATCTTGAGAAAATATTAACATTTTGAAGCTACTTTGGGCTAAAAATAGTCTGCTGAGAGTTGAGGTCAAAAACTTTTAAAACTCCAACCTGATGTGTTTATTATCTAAATATGAAGCAGTCTCAGTTAAAGGAAAGAAACTAATTATCAAGACTTCAGTGTTTCTCTATGCTAAAATATTAGGTATTAGAATATCTGCTTATTTAAAATCTGTATGTTGAAAATAAAGACAGAAAAAGCACAGCTCCCAAAAATGATTCAGTGTATTATCATTTTTACTTAGATGAGATAAGCACTTGCTAACAATGAGCATATTCTCTGTAATAGGATGTTTACTCCTCTTTGATAAGGATAGCTATTACTGTCAATTTCTCCTCTGAAAGGTCACATATGGGAAAATAACATTTACTGTGAGCTTATTGACTTGGCTCTGAAATTGTGTTATCAGTACTAACGGCTGCTAGGAAAATCAGGCAATAATTGTTTCAAAATTTTCCTCCAATCTTGAGCAGGACTACCTTTGCAGGTACTTTGAATGTGAGGGCTTCTTTAAGCTATTAACTCTCATTAACTTGTCCTTGTTTTTTGCTGACATTGTCATTCATGGCTGCAGAGGACTATAAATGATGGTCTAATGTCACTTCTCTAATTACTTGGCATCTTGCACTAAAGTTTAATCCCCCTGGGTCGATAGATACTCTGGGCTTAGTATTCAGCAAACAAGAATAGATATGCATGTGAGGATATCTGCAGGCAACAGGAGTGTGGTGGACATTTTAAGGGGCTTACTCACTTTGTGTCTTTGATAAATCTCTCCTGAACAGAAATGTTGATTTATTAAGAGCAAACATTAAAACTCTGCTTAGATACAACAGAATCCGAACTGGAATGTGCCATGTGAATTGATTTATGAAAATGTAATAACCTAATGCTTAAATACATTTGATTAACTGTACCACACCCATTTCTCCAAGAGAGATGTTTCTTTTAATTGTTGTTGCCTTTTAGTAGATGAGAAAACTGAGATGTTAGGCTCTTTGCCCAGGTCTGTGCCATAAATCACCAGCATGGCTTGGATTAGCATTCTGTGAACTTACACCCTCTTCATAAATTCATGTCCCTGAACCTATAGGGTTGATGAGAGGCTTTTAGAAACTGAGCTGCCATTACATTTGCAAGGACTGCATATCCCTTAAAACTACATTGTTCTTAACTACTCTAGCCCCAATAAAATGATAAAAACAAACAGCAAACAAGCAAACAAGACATAGGTTAAGGCCACCTCTTCCTGTGTTGGAAGCCTATAATTTATCTTTCACTTTCATTTCATATATAAGAAAAGAATGCACAGAAGAAAGAGAAATGAACAGATTTGAGTCACAAGATTCATAATCCTATACTGTGTCCTCTTTAAGTGTCAAATTATTTTTTGCTGTATTTCAAAGAATTTTCAGAGTTATTTAATGGTTCAGGAGAAGAGAAGTTGAAGCAGTTCATGGCAAATCATTTGGCCTTTTATCCTTTGGTATTTTGCTTTAAACTAAGATCAAACCTATAATCTTAACATTAGCGTACTGTATAACTTAGCCCACAGGATGTATTTCAAGATGTAGAATTTTCTATAAAATTATGATAAGATTTCCAAATAGAAGTGAGCATTTTCTAGGAATTTTTTTATTACAACAATTTAAGTGAGGAAGAAATCATCCAAATTATGTCTCTAAATGTATATCTTTATTTTCATCCTTCACTAATTCTTCAATCAGTTTGAGACATGACCTTTCTTCTCAGGTTTCTTTTGTTACTACTATGCAAAAGTAAATACCAGTTGAAGAAAGGAAACTCATTTTGTCTCTGGAGACACTCTAGATAACTTGCCTGGTTCCGTGTGGATCATTTTCTTTTCTTTCAAATTCAGGATAATGGGGAGTCAACTCAGATTTTATTGTTTGTGTTTTATTGTATTCTTAGCTATATAGAGGGGAGTAGATAAGGAGATGTGATAAAAAGAATTTCACTGTAAGTCAGGGAAATTTATTCACTCTACAGTAGGGTTAAGCGGGGAGATCCCTATCATGTAACTCAATATTCTAAACTTGCTCAGAAGAATAAATGTGTATCAGAAATCTGATCTCCACCTGTTCTTGATGAATGACAAGTAGATTATTATTTCTATTGGATTTTGATTAGCATCATTAATGCTGTGGTGGTGTTAATCAGGAAACAGGATTAATAAAAAGGAAGAAATAGAAAACAATCTAAAGATTCTTCCAGTTTTCATTCCATAGTAACATTACACAAAAATCCCTGTGTTTGGAATATAAAAGCAACCATTCTTCCTCTTTAATTTATACTCATGAAAAATTTAGTGAAAAAGAGAAAAGATAAATTGTAATACAGTGCTTTTATGTTCCTGTTTGAAATGTTCTGGAATAGTAGGAAACAACCTGTATTTCTCAAAACTTAACCCTGGCTTATGTTGTCATTGGCTATATTTCTAAAGGGAAAAGATGCTATGTAAGGGTTCTTTCTGTACTCTGTGTGATTTTGTCTCAATGTCTACACAAACTGTAAGCTTTCTTTATGAAAAACTTTACTAAATTATTTATGGTTCTTATCTATGCTCAAACCTACTATCTCCAAGAGAATAAGAGACAGATCTCCTTTATCAGTTTTACCCAGAAGTGTGAAGAAGAAAATTGAAATAGCAGAATTTTGAGATTTTACTATCTTCAATTAGGGAAGAGTATTTGGAGTGATGTCAATTTTTTGTGATTACATGATGAGGACATAATATTTTAGACAACTGGAAATAGTGAACTCCTCTCCTCCCCTTCCCTTCTTCTTCCCTCCTCTTTCCTCTTTTCCCATCCCCTCTTCTCTTCTCTCCTCTCCTCTCCTCTCCTCTCTTCCCTCCTCTTTTTTCTCCTCTCCTCTCTTCTCCTGTTCTCTTCTCTCCTTCCCTTTCTTCCCCGTTCCTACCCTCCTCTCCCCTCTTCTTTCCTCCTGTCCCCTCTCCCCTACCCTTTTCTCTTTATTTCTTCCTCTCTCTTTATGCAACATGTGTGCCAAGTAGTTTAGAATCCACTAGAAAAATGGTCACACACTTAGTAGTTGTAATTTAATGAAGAGCATTGCTATATTTTATAAGTTGTTGAAAGCAGAATAAAATTGAGCTCAGAGTGAAAACAGCAATTATCTGTAGCATTCAAGGCCTTCATTTAAAAAATAACTTTCATTACTGTTTGGGATTTGTATTAATTTTTCGAAGTTTCTTTTGTTTTAGAAAAATTACTTTAATAATGATAATATGGTAAAGCAATGCCACAATTCTGAAACAGGAAATGAACAGGCGATGAGTAGCTAAAATGTTCTTTATTGTAGCTTACACAGGTTTTCTTCACTGGGCTAGCAGATGCATCCTCCAGATTTTAATAATTCTTTTAGCTAGAGGAATTGCTTTAAAAAATAAGCTAGAATGAACAAAAGGCAACTTTATTTATTTACTTAGTTATTTATGTCTATCTACAGTTTATTCAACTTGACAACAGGGTTACTTCTTCTTGCCTGAGGTGAAATGAAGATGTATGTAAATGGTATAAACTGTACTGGGACTCTATGGGCTACTAAAATATGCTTTGTCTTAACAGTGTTAAATTTTCATTCCACCAATTTTGTTTTTTACCAGTCCCCCTACAACATTTTGAATACCAAACATTGTCTAGCTTCAAGTCTGATACCCGACAATGTGAATTTAAGTTTGAGGGTTTTAAAACAGAAAATAATGTATTATTAAGGGTAAACATAATCATAGTAAATTATGTTTATCTAGGAAAATGTCATGTTGAAGCCAATTAGTTTGTATAGAAACATAAACTAACAAAATTCATTAGAACTGAAGCAATAATTCTAACATTATTTTAAAAACAATCTATGATATTAATATTTATGGAAATGTAATAAGAATTCATAACAGTGTAGTAAGAAGAAAAGCTTGAGTTCTTGCCTAGATTGGACACAAGATTCAGAAGCCTCCAGACGCTCAGTGTCTGAGCAGCACTACTTCCAGACAGTTTGGGAGACGCAGAACGCTGTCCAAATGCAGAAGGGGTTGACAGCTTGTCAGTTTGTTTTCTGAGGTTAATATCCCTAATATCAAAATGTGACAAATCAACATTAAATTACAAACAGGGAAAATCACACAAGCAAACTTAAATAAAGCAACTAAGTATAAAATAAATGTAACACACACTTGTCAATTTTTTTTATAACGTTAGAGATATGTAACTCCAAAGAAAATATTGTCAAGGGTGTCAAGTTGGCATAAAGATAATATGGTATTACCAAGTAAGTTTCCATATTTTACTTGCATTAAATAAAAAATTCCATTGTAAATTAATTTTGAAGTAAAAAGTCATCAAACTATTAATATTAATATTAAATGACATCCTAAATATAATTGTAAATATCTGACATTCACTTCTTCTGTTTATATTTGGTGGAGAGATTAAAATTCTTTCAGATATACTAATAAAATAATGTAAGAAGCAGCCAAATTAAATCTAAAGAGTTCAATAAGTTATTCTCATCAAAAGTATTTAATAATGCAAATTCCATGGTCCTGGTACTAGGCAATATGAAAAAGATAAAATCTAAAAATATAAGCAAAAGATAAAATATTAATTTTGGTTGAAAATAATCAATAAAGAAAGTACTACAGGCTAAAGTGAGAAACATTAAAATAAGATTTTCAAAACATTAGATTCACAGTTATAAAACTTATAGGTTTATTATGCATCAATAGTCTCCAATTCAAAAGTTAATTTTAAAGTATAAATAAAATTATATAATATGTTTAGGTACAATCAAACAGTATGTATATGGAAAGAAGTGCAATAATGAGAAAAATCCTTAAATGAGTTAAAAAGCACATAATGCCTTTACTTAAACATTTCATTCCTTCCTAAAAAGGTGAACCAAATATCCACAGAAGGAGTGGCAGAGATTAACTATGGAGCAGAGACTGAAGGAAGGACAAGCATATAGCTATCTCCTGAGAGGCTCTGACAATACCTGACCAATTCAGATGTAGAGGCTCACAGCCATTCATTGAACTGAGTACACGGTCCCCAATGAAGGAGTTAGAGAAAGGTTCTATGGAGCTGAAGGGTTTGCAGCACCTTAGGACGAACAACAATTACCAACTAGTACTCTCAGAGCTCCCAGGGACCCAACTACCAATCAAGGACTATACATGGTGGGACTGAATGTTCTGGCAGCATGTGTATAGTAGAGGATTGCAAATTCAATCATCTATAGGAGTAAAGGAACTTGGCCTTGTGAAGGTTTTGTGCTCCAGTGTAGGGGAATGCCAGGGCCAATAAGTGGGAGAGGGTGGGGTGACAGGCATGGGGAGGGGAGAGGCAAAAGGGGTTTGTTCATGTTGGTTTTGTTTGTTTGTTTGTTTGTTTTTTGGAGGGGAAACTGGGAAAGGAGAAATTTACATATAAATAAAGAAAATATCAAAAAAATTCAATCATGTAATCTTAATTTATGCATACATTCAGTGTAGTCATTAAGAAATTAGTCTAAAGTTTTAATGCAACTCATGTTCTCATTTCTAAAACTTACAAAAGAAAACAGCACTTTGAAAATTGCTAAGTTTATGTGGTAGAAAACTGTAGTAGAAAACTAAGATTAGAGAAAAAAATCCTACTTATTATAATATGACTTTGATCTACATGAAAATAACTCAATAGTTTAATCATTTGTGATACATGCCATTTGGTAAAATAATAAATGTAAACCTATAGCATACAATTTTAAAAAATCATAAATCTATTTAAATAAAACCAAATACAAAAAAAGAAATCTGTGGTATTTTATAATAGTTATCATCTGGATATAATTATCACCTGTAATATAATCATATTACAAGTAATATTTATAAATTGTACATTTCCAATCTGTAAAACCATCAGTAAAAGAAATGGAGAAGGTTGAGAGTCTGGGAGATACCTCTCTGAGTTCAGTGTTTGCTATGACAAGCATGAGGAAATGAACTCATTTCACTGACACCCACATAAAGTAGTTCGTTCAGGGGTGTGCATGAATAATCTCACCAGTTCGCAGCACAGACAGGCAGATTTGGTCTCACTGGAAAGCCAGCATAGCAGAATCAGTAACCTCCAGCTTTACTGAATCTCCTTATGTAAAAACATATGAGACGAAGATCAACTGAAGAAAACACCCAGCATTGGCCTTTAACCTCCGCATGCACATGTGTGCCCACATATAGGAACAATTAAATACACAAGCACACACACACACACACACACACACACACACACACAAGAAATGGATTGTTAGAAAATATATTTCAAGTATTCATTGTGATTTAAATAGAAAAAAGGACTTAAAGAAATTAAAAAATTAACAATTTATTAAATAAGATATTTAATTGGTAGCACTACATGGAAGAAGAGTTTATTTTGCTAGCAATTATGAAAATCATAGCAACAATCATTTCATTACAAACAAGTATGAAAACAGAAATATATATATATATATATATATATATACATATATAACAGGCATCATTTATTTGATGGAAATATTAGACTGTAGGTAAATATTTTGGAGATTATCAAACAGTGACATTAAGTTATGCATATTCATATATGTTTACCATTATATGTTAAGGAAAATTCCTCAGTACTAGCAGCAGGAGTAAGATTTAAAATAAACAATTGAACAAACACAAATTTACCTGGGGATATATAAATAAATCATGTATATACATATGCCATAGAACAAATAAAATAATAAATATTAGAAATGTCTTTCAAACATTAGGAAAATGTTACATTTACAAGATATTTGGAAAATATCTCTATCTGAAAATTAAAATAATGGTTGATGTTTATAATATTCAACCTCCATATATCCAGTGGAAAAATTTGTGTATGCATTCGAGCAGACAGACAGATGGGTAGAAAGGCAGGCAGGCAGACAGACAGACAGACAGACAGACACACACACACATACGCATAATGATTTTGCTAAAATTAAAACTATCCAAATGAAAATTATTTACAGTGAAAGAAGAAACAGTGCTGTCTATCCTCAGCTTTGTACAATAGTAAATAGTTACAGAGCAATTTACAAAGCACCAAACCAAGTTGATTGTGTTCTTGGATGATGCTTGACTTGGACATGTTATTGAAAACAAACTATGTGTGTTAGCATCAAGGCCTCCAAAGCCGTGATGTCACATGGCCAGGCCTCACAGACTTGTTGTCAGGGCAACAGCCACCATCTTCCCAGAATCTATTGGGCTCACCTCCCACCTTTACCTGCAGCCACTATGTCAGAAATATATATATATATATATATGGAACATCCTTCGCTCTCTCTTGCTTTCTCTCTCCATCCTCTCTCTGCTACTGCCCCCTCTCTCCCTCTCAATTAAACTTCTTACACATGGAACTGTTTGGGCCAAGTGTGTGGTATGTCCTGATGTGAGCTGCTGTGCTAACATTTCAGTGTGTTCTGACCAAATTTAGTAATGTTTGCTGTATGGGAAACAATTGATCTAGGTCCATGAAATGTAGTTTACTAATTTGAAAGTAAAAAAAAAAAATAGGTGCCTGGGAAATATTCTACAACTTTGTATCTCAGATATGCTGAAGTTTGACCAGGGACTTTTGAAAACTCCATTGCTACTGAGCCTTAAAAAAGAATCTGAGGAGGAGAGTATTCCCATAGGAAGACTAGCAGTCTCAACTAACCTGGACCCCTGAGATCTCTTAGACACTGAGCTACCAACCATGCAGCATACAGGAGCTAGTCTGAGGTCCTGACACATATACAGCAGAGGACTGCCAAATCTAGACTTGGTGGGAGAAGATACTCCCGAGGCCTCAGGGAGTAGGGAGGTCTGGCAGTGAGGGTAGAAGAATGGGATGAGGAAATGTGGCATGGAGGATCAGGAAGGGGACAATGACTGGACTCTAAAAAATGAAATTAAAAAAATAAGAAAAGAGAAGAAAAGTATAAGATAAATACTATAGATGTGTAATGTATTATTACAGGTCTGCCCCCACTGAAAAAAGAGGAATTTTTCATTCTGTAAGTAAAATCCTCAGCTTATCATTTTGCTTCAGAAGAATGCAGTGCCCATCAAATGCCCATCAAACCTAACCAAACGTCTTGCAGGGGAGAAACATACAGACACAACCTCAAGGTAATTAGGTTAGCACAAAGAAAGTTCAGTATTTAAAAATTGCATACCCTCAATATGTGATTTTTCTTCTCCAAGCTGATATATATTTCTCTTTACTTAAGAGAACCTCAAACTGACGAATATTTCACAGGATATTTGGGCAACACTCTTCAAACTTTTCACAGACATTGAAAGAAATCAGGATAAGTCTAGGAAATTCCCCTTGCCCAGAGCTTAATGAAACATAAAATCTAGATAAACCTCAGTCATCATCACTGGACCCTGAGACACACACACACACACACACACACACACACACACACACACACACACAC
>JADRCD010168722.1:1371-20556 GCA_019843815.1 Montemys delectorum | reverse complement strand
CTCACAAAAATTACAGTGCAATTCTTTTCAGGACTAGAAAGGACAATTTCCACCTTCATATAGAAATACACCACACACACACACACACACACACACACACACACACACACACACACACACAAAACCCAAATTAGATAAAATAAAACAATCTGGAATAATAAAAGAACTCCTGGAAGTATCAGCATTCTAGATTTCAAGTTGTACTACAAAACTAGAAATGATGATGATGATGATGATGATGATGATGATGATGATGATGATGATGATAACAGTATACTATTGGCCCCAAATCAGATAAGTTTTTTATTGGTTATTTTATTTATTTAGATTTCAAATGTTATCCCCCTTCCCAATTTCCCTTCTGCAAGCTCCCTATTCCATCCTCCCTCCCCGCTGCTTCTATGAGGGTGCTCCCCCACCCACCCACCCACTCCCACCTCACCTCCCTAGCATTGCCCTATACTGTGGCATCAAGCCTTCACAGGACCAAGGGGCTCCCCTCCCACTGATGCCAGATAAGGCCATCCTCTGCTACATATGCAGCTGGAGCCATGGATCTCTCCATGTGTACTCTTTGGTTGGTGGTTTAGTCCTTGGGAGCTCAGGGTGGGGGGCACAGTCTGGTTGGGTGATATTGTTGTTCTTCCTGTGGGGGTTGCTCCTTCAGTCCCTAGCTCCTCCATTGGACTGCCCATGCTCAGTCCAATGGTTGGCTGCAAGCATCTGCATCTGTATTAGTCAAGCTCTGGCAGAGCCTCTCAGGAGATGGCTATATCAGGCTCCTGTCAACAAGCACTTCTTGGCATCAGCAATAGTGTCTGGGTTTGGTGGCAGCATATGGGATGGATCCCCGGGTAGCAATGAATGGAATTTAACTGAAGACCCAGATATAACTTCACATCCCTATGGATACAAAATTTTTGACAAAGAGGCCAAAAGTACATACTGGGAAAAAAAGACATTTACAACAAGTGGAGCTGGTCAAGTGGATGGCTATATGTAGACAAATCCAATTTGATCCATATTTATCACCCTGCACAAAAATCAACTCCAAGTGGATCAAAGCCATTATCATCATCATCAACAACAACAATAATAAAAGCAACAACAAAAACAGATACACTGAATCTAATAGAAAAGAAAGTGGGGAATAGCCTTGAACTAATTGGCAAGGTAAAGGATTCTTTTAACAAAACATCATCAGCACAGGCACTAAGATCAAGAGTTAATAAGTGGGACCTCATGGAACTGAGACACTTCACATGGCAGAAGACACTGTTATTTAGACAAAAAGGCAGTCAACAGAATGGGATAAAATGTTTACCAATTACACATCTGGCAGAGGGTTAATACCCAAAGTATATAAAGAATTCAAGAAACTAAATATCATGGAAGCAATTAACCCAATTAAAAAATGAGATACAGATCTAAACCAAGAATTCCCCAAAGAGAAAATTCAAATGGATGAGAAATACTTAAGCAATCTTCAACATCCTTAGCTATCAGGGAAATGCAAATCAGAAGTACTTTGAGATTTCATCTTACACCTGTGACAATGACTAAGATTAACAAAACAAGTGACAGCTCATGCTGGTGAGGATGTGGAGTAAGAGGCACACTCCTCCATTGCTGGTAGGAGGGAAACCCTGTACAGGCCTTATTAATCAGTGTGGTGGTCCCTAGGGAAGAAAGGAATCTATCTACATCAAGATCTAGCTATACAACACTAGGGCATATACCCAAAGATGATTCATTCTGTCACAGAGATACTTACTTTCTCGACCACGCTCGTTACTACTCTATTCGTAATAGCATGAAATTGGAACCAGCCCAGATATCCCTCAACACATGAATCGATAAAGAAAAGTAGTATATTTACACAATGGAGTATTACTCAGCTGTTGAAAAAATATGGCATCCTGATGTTTGCAGGCAACTAGATGGAACTAGAATCAATCCTCCAGGGTGAGGTATCCAACCCAGATCCAGAAATCAGGAATTATATGCATTTGCTTCTATGTAGAAATTAGCTGTATGGTCAATGATAAGCAAACTATGATCGATAGAATCACAGAGGTAGGAATAGAGCAAGAGACTAGAGGGAACAGAGTGATCTCGTTAGGAAAGGGCACTGTAATAGATAAATGTGGATGGAAGTAGAGAAGGAATTGGAGGCTAAAGTGATGAGGATAAGCAGGAATATTAAAGGAGGGAATATGGGGAGAGACAGACAAAACTAAAGGGTATTTTAAGGGTAGTATGGAAACTTAAAACAGTAAGTACATTCTAAAATATGTACATATACGATGGTGATCTAAATGAAATTGCCAAATAATGGGGGAGACAGATTATCAACTGGCCATCTTCTGTCAGCAAATGAAGCTTCAAGTGTCAAGATTAAGTTACATCTAATTCAGTTGTAATTGGGTTGTTAGCCCAAAAAAAAGTCCCATGGGAATCCCCTAACAAGCCAGGCTATTCCTAACACCATAGGTTGCTCTCCACAAACTGACAGCAAGGTTTCACTGCTGAAGACCATACCTAAACAATGCATTGAACACAGAGAGGTCGAGCTGGCACCTGCACAGTGCCCTCACCCTAACATTCTAGAGTCTTTGGTACAGAATGGTATTCTGATGTGGTACCAAAAGAGTTGCAAACATCAAAATGGCCGCAAACCTTGTCTCTACAATGGTTTCCTTCTTGCAAGGCATGCTAGGGCAATAGCGGCACCTAGCCGTAGAAATAGCCAACCAATATGTGTTTTGACTTAGAGTCCATTCCATGAGAGGGAATTCATACTCAACAGTCACTGGTGCTCAAGAACCAGAGACTAGATATCTCAAATACCTAGGGTAAAACAAAAATACTCCTGGTCTAAAGAAAAAAAGTGGTTATATGACTCCTAATGATTTTCTGCTGTACTCATAGACCCATGCCTCGCTCAACCATCATCAAGGAAATATCCTTCTGTTGCACATAAGAAAAAAAACAACAACAACAACAGAGAGACACAAAGGAGACACTACACAGTGAGAAACACTGGGATACTCAGCCCTAAACGTGATGTGTTCCTCATAGTCCTCCCCTCAGTGACCAGAGAAATTTACAGAAGAGGAGGCAGAAAGACTGTAAGCCCCAAGGGGACAGAGGACACCAAGAAAACAAGGCCCTCTAAATCAACAAGAGCAAAACACACAGGACTCCAGAGACTGGGGCAACCTTCCCAGCTCTGCACCAGGTTTTCTCAATATATATTATGGCTTAGTGTTTTTACTCGATCCCTGAGTGTGTGGATGAATGTGTCTATAATTCTAGTACCTTCTCTTGTGTGTTTTTTCTTTTATTGGTTTGTCCTGTCCAACTTTGAGATGATAGTTTTTGTTTTATCTTGTTCTACTTTTGTCATATTTCAATATTATCTCTTAGAAGCCTAATGAGAGACAGAAAGGGCATGAGTCTGGATGGAGATGAGGTGAGGAGGAACTTGGAGAAGCTGAAGGAGAGCAAATAGTGATTGAGGTATTTTATGTAAGAAAAAAGTATTTTCCATAAAAAGAAATAAAAGTATTTAAAGAAGAAGAAATAAATTTAAAGAAGAAAAGAGTTAAAAGAAAATAGCTCCTCAAAAGAAAGGAAAAAAAAAAACCTTTCTGTATGGGAGGAAGAAAAAAAAAACAACCACAGGTCAGATGCAAATGGACTCTATTACTACATAGTCAGATAATCAGTGTTGGCAAAGACATGGAGTCATTGGCATGCTCACACACGGCTGGAACAAAGGCTAAGGCGTGTAGTCATTTTGAAAGACAAATTGGCATTTTCTTCAAAAGTTAGACACGCTGTGCTTTGACTCAGCAAATCTACTTTCCCATTTCTAGCCTTTAGGATGTGAAAGGATGTCACAGAAACTCATGCTTGAAATGTTCATAACTGCTTGATTAAAAAATAAAACTCAGTCCAGCCAGTGGGTTGGCCCTGACAAAGACATTCAAGTGCTCCTGTTTTCCCCTCCTCCTCCTCCTCCTCCTCCTCCTCCTCCTCCTCCTCCTCCTCCTCCCCCCTTCCTCCACCTCCTCTTCCTCCTCTCCTTCTCCTCCTTCTCAACTTCATTTCTTTGTTTCTCCTCTTCCTTTTTCTATGCCCCATTTCTTTAATAACCCACTAAGTAAAATTAGATTTTTAGATTGTTTTGTACCTTTTTTTTTCAAGACAGTGTTTCTCTGTGTAGCCCTGGTCATCCAGGAACTCCTTCTGTAGACCAGGCTGGCCCAGAACTCAGAGATATACCTGCTTGTGCTTCCCAAATGCTAGATTAAAGGTGTGCTCAGTTGCTTCCAGGACCCAATGGGGATGACATTAGATGAAATAGCCAACATCAGGGAGATAAAACCTAAAGAGACCTCTAATACATAGACATGGCCCCCCCAATTGAGAGATGGGGCCACCCAGCCATCACAAATTTTTAACCCAGAATTGTTCCAGTCTAATGGAAATGCAGGGAGAAATGTGGAGTAGCGGCTGAAGGAAAGGCCATCCAGAGACTGCCCCACTTTGGGATCCATCCCATGCACAGACACCAAACCCCAACACTATTGCTGATGCCGAGATGTACTTGCAGATAGGAGCCTGGCATCACTGTCCTCTGAGAGGCTCTGCCAGCAGCTGACTGAGACAGATTCAATACTTACATCTGGACAGGAGACCCTTATGGAAGAGTTAAGGGAAAGACTGAAGCAGCTGAAGGGGATCACAACTCATAGGAAGAACAACAGTATCAACTAACTAGACCCCTCAGTGCTCCCAGGGACTAAGCCACCAACTAAAAAGCATACATGGGCTGGTCCATTGCCCCTGCTACATATGGGGCAAAGGATGGCCTTGTCTGACCTCAGTTAGAGCGGTTGTGCTTGGTCCTTTAGCGACTTGATACCCTAGAGAAGGGAGACGCTAGAGGGGTGAGGTGGGACTGGGTGGATGGGTGGGGGAGCACACTCTTAGAGGTGAAGGAGAGGGGGGATGGGGTGAAAACTAATGGAGGGGGGACCTGGAAAGGGGACATTTGAAATGTAAATAAATAAAATAACTAACATTTAAAAAACAAAAAAGTGTGCTTAGTCGCTCCCTACTGGCCATGTGGAGACAGGCCACAACTAAATTTTCCAGTTTTGCCTGGAGCTTGCTCAGTAGCTCAGACAGGTCTTAGCTTGGGATCCATAACCTCTCAGCTCTCTGAGTGGCTAGGATTGAAAGCCTATATTATCTGATCTGGCTTTATTTTATTTTTTAGGTGCCCAGGGCTTTTTACAAATAGGGGAAGCTGTCTACCTACGTGTTGTAAGGCTATATCCCTAGACTTACAACTGCTTTAAATGCTTAACACATGTCTCAGGACTTAGAAATTTTGCTCTAGGTTGTAAATTCAAAAATTTAATACATGTGATCACATGACATCACGTTGGGACTATCCATAGAGCATATTAAAACCCAAACCTGGGATGAGTGGCCCTCTAATCCTGTAATCCAACTACTCAGGAAGGCAAGACAGTAAGATCATGGGTTCAGGCCCCTCCTGGGCTATATAGAAACCAGAAAGAAGAGCTAATTAACATGGATGACAATTTTTTGTAGGCTGGGTAAGTGGGTAAAATGTGTTGCATGCACACTTGGATGGCATTCCACAAAAAGGAAATAAAAACATTTTGTGAAGTGACCTAACCAGTCACAAAACATTCCATTTATATTGGATTTGAGACAAATGCCAGTATTATAAGATAAAGTACTGACATGTTTACTCTGAAGCAAGGTTATAGATACTGAATGGCAGGAAAAGGGCCTAAGGAAGCATAGACCTTATTCATGGCCTACTAAAAACTATACGTCTAAGATAGATCAATTTAGTTGCATATAAACAATCCAGGGTAGTCTGAGGGTGTAATGCGTGAGTGGAACCGTGACCTGAAGATCAATCTCTAGCACCGTAAAAACAATTGCCATTCAAGCTATCAAAAATGAGAGGATTATTAAAAGTCTAGAGCATAATCTGAGTGACTGTTCCCAGTTTAGTGTGTATATACAGAGCTGATGAGCAGAGGCATGCTGGCAGTAGCAACTTCAATCAGTCCTGTGCATATAGAATGGAAACAGCCTATGTGGTTAGTCTAACTGACGGGAAGGTCTTCCCTGCCCCCAGTTCAAGTCAGCATGGACTTAATATTATCCTGGCAATGGCCTCATTTACACATCCTACCAGCAGAGGGCACAGGCCGTCATCCTTGAGACTGGTTTCCCTGAGAACTGTTTCAAACCACACAGCAAATCCATGTGCACCTTGACCCCGAGTTTCACAATCTACAAGACTGTACACTTGTTACTGTTGTTGTAAGTTACTGAAGTTATGATTTTTGTTTTGCTTCAGAGATGTGGTTCTTGTTATCTTGCCTCAGATTTATGTAATCCTCCTATCTCCTATCTGAGGTCACAGATACTGTGAGTCTTGTTTGTAACTAATGAACTATTAGGAACAGAATTTTGAAGGCAAAAGGACTAAGGGAGAGCAAATTTTCTAATGGTAATTATAAATATGAGAAAACGTGAACTTGCTGAGAGAGGATGTAGAATTTGATGCAGTCAGTCCTCCACAGTCAACAGTCCCTGAAGCACCCACTTCATTTGAAGAGGGTCTGGAACTTAAGAAAAGAGTGAGGATGGGGAGAAGATGATGGAAGAAAGGAAGGAAAAAAGGAAGGAAGGAAAGAGGAGCCTAGTCTCAGTGAAGGGTTAAAGAAGATGGAGGTCCTTTCGGACTCACACATCCACACTGTTATGAGAGCTTTTATTGACTCTAATGAATGTTTGCCCAGAATGATAAGGATTAACACACAGAGTGGTTTTCATACACATCTGAAAGGGCAAGTGCTGATATTAGAAAGGCTTATGTAAATGTTGGAACAAAAACATTATAGATAAGTGGCCTTTGTAACCTCACACACTGTTCCTGACACAGGACGTTACAGCTCTGGATGCTTGTCCTGAGACCCCTTTAGTTCCTGGATCTTCTGGGGCAGAGTCTTGGTTCAGAACTGCAGCCTTCTGGCCTTCAGGGCTCTGCTCATAGCAGGCTAGGTGTCCAGCTGCAGATGAGCGGTAGCTCATTGTGGTCCAACACAGGCCAGGAGGGTAGACCCTCGCTGTTAGGGTTCCCGTGGATATGGCAACCAGCAGGAAAGAGTGAAGGTCTCTCTGACCCAAATCCTGATCCCCTTATTTGTTTAGGGCAGTAGATGAGCAGACCAAGGGCTTCAGGGAACAGATGTCCTGGTGTACTGATATAAACCACCAGTAGACCACCAGTGTCTACTCCATGTGAAACAATGGCAGCTGGCTAGTTTTGTGTGTGTGTCTCTCTCTCAGAGGCACAATCTAAAGAACACTGCCACAATAGTGTGACTCACACACCTTGTCTCTGTGGGATGAACAGTAAGTGAAAGCTAGAAGGTATCTGCCTGAGTGTGCCCTGAGTTGAAGACTATCGTGTAGTTAAGGATACATGCATACTAATGGGGCACAACTTCGATCCGACCATAAAGATGTTGAGAATGGGGTGTGTTCTCACCCATTTCTTGAAAAGTTGGCCCAGTACTTCATCACCCTCCTTTTTAGCAGCTCCTCCTCCTCCTCCTCAGTGAGGTCAACTGCAGACAGAATTAAAACAAGAGTCTAAGTCCTAGCCTCCTCATGCTCGCCTACAGGAACCACAGCCTGACGGCCAACCCTAGGCCTGGATTATGCACTCTTCCTTCCCCATTCAGAATTCAGGATCCATCCAAAGCATTACTTGAAGTTTCTCAGGTTCATTTCTATACCAGTGTGCTCTCATTCTATCTAGCACTGTGCCCACATAGCAACTATAGGAATGAATGGGCAATACCATTCCATAGGGTAGTGACACATTCTTCAGCTCACTTCCAAGTACCAATGAGGTACCTCCTTGTTCTACATAGTCTCCAGTTGGAAGCATGTATACTTGTTCCTTAGTCAGTGGCACAAGGACAGTGGATGGTCACAGAGACTGTGAAGAATGGGCTCAATACCTGCTCCTTACTGCCATTCCTACAACTAAGTCCCTACAGGTGCCAAGTTCTGACCCAGCAGCCTGGCATGATTGTTCCACTCTAATCCTTAGCACATTCATCAAGAATGTACATGGGAGATGCCCCTCAGCACAGGCAGAAAACTATAGAGCTGGGGTGGAGGAAGCACTGCAGTGTAGCCTAGAGCTCAGGCTTGAAGTCCCCTAGGTCCCAGAACTTACATGGCCGGCTGTGAGGTCCCATCTCTCACACCACTCCATGGTTGAGGGTCCTCAGGAGGTGCAAAGCACAGTGAACCTACTGGAGGCTTGGCAAAGGGAATTCCCAGGAAGGTGTGGACACCAGCTTTAGTGTCCTTCACATGGACCAAGCTACCTCTCACCTGGCCTGCGTGTGTGCTCCTGATGGGACTGGCTGAGTCCTGGCCTGTAAGTGGAGAGATGCCATCAGCTGATACCACACTTGGGATTTTCTACCTCATCATCACCATGGTACATGGACCAGGTAACTTGGGTCATCTCAGTTCAGCAGTAGGATGAGGAAATGAAGGCTTCTGGATTTTCTAGGGACAGAAACCTTGTCCACTGACTCTCTTCCAAACTGACAGAGCTCTTCCCTACTCAACAAAGTGACAGGCTCAGAACCACTTGGCACTTTGAAGGAATTATTGTTATTATCCAAGTTCAGTAGGATTTCTAACCACAACCACACACAGAGGAGGAACATTTCCTCTTGTTCTTTTGTCCCTGTTGGCTCCTTAGTATGTGCTAACCTCAGACATCTCTGACCCCCGTGTGCCCTGGTGGGACATTAGAAAGCACACAGTCTCTGTGCTGTCATCTGTCCTTCTCCACCAGCTCCTTTCCCTTTCCTGGTGCCTTCCATCCCACAAGCTCAGCCTCTGACTTTGCAGAACTGGGACATCTCTGACCTAAGTCCCCTGTGCTCATTTAGATAGTCTCACCATGTGTGTGCTGGAGGAGAAGCAGGAGCCCAAGGTTACCACACACAGCCAACCAGGAAGTCTAGCCAATGGTATGGTTGAATCTCAGGCCTAAACCTGTGCTGCTACAAGATGAGGGTCTCACAGCAGGAAACAGAACAGATTGGCCTGGCTCAGGCAGGAATTTGAACCTTTGGAGGCATAGGTGTGGACATTTGGTTGGATGGGGCAAAGTTCTTATTGCAGAAGAACTGTTAAGGCAGAAGCCACAGGAAACCAATTACCAGCAGGCACACAGAGAGACAGACAGACAGACAGACAGACAGACAGACAGACAGACAGACACATAGACAGAGAGATACACATAGACAAAGACACAACCACTCCAAACACACACATTCACAGAGACACAAACATACACAGACTCACACAGGGACACAAACACACAGCCTTAGCCATAGACATACCCTGCCACGGACACGCATTCACAACACATACACATAGCACCAGTCAGTGATGCCTAACAGTTATTGTAACAGACAACAAATAATGAAATGGTTCTTCTTAGAGCCTGACTATGCCCACAAAGCTTTCTCTTCTAAGAAAGTCTATGAAATTCTGTGTGATCAGGTACAATGTCCTTCTGGCTGTAAGCTAAAAGGCCGTACTCTAGAATGGGAGTCATGGGGGGAACTCAAATCACGTGATCACATTTCTTCTTTTCCTGCTCTTTATTTTAGTGTTGGAGAGAGAATATTATCTGTAGTCCAGACTGGCCATCTCAGCTTCTCAGGCTCTGGGTTTACAAAGCATTCACTTAATATATCTGCTCTTAGTAATCCCGGGCATCCCCCACAAGGCTCTAACAATTTGATGCTCCCAAGTACCTTACAGAATAGGGTGAGATGGGGGAGGGAAGGGGATGCAATTCCATCCTTCTTACAGTTGTTCCTGATTCTAAACCCAGGAATCCAAACAAAGAATGTTACAAACACTAGCCATGAGTGAGTCAGGCAGATCCTGCTGCATGGAGAACCCTGGTGACCTTCCAGAGTCCAGTGACCCACAGCAGGAGTCACAGGTGAGGTGAGTTCAGTGGATTGGACTGGGGAGGCTTAGAAAGAGGTCAACAAAGTCTACACTATCAGATTGGGCAGGCCCCGGGAGGAGGTGTGAGTGGGGACCGTCAATTGCAGCACACACACACTTGGCATAAAGCCATTCTGGCTCAGAGCACATATGACATTTGCATTGAACTCCAACTTGCCTTTTCCCAGGTTATGTGCATGATGAAGTGAATCCATGAGCTGCTAAGGTCAACTGAGGCATGGCAGGCATGGCACCAGGAACTTCTGTGTACCCTAGTAACTTTGTACAGTGCCCTGTTGAAGGATACCAGTCTGTTCTATCCTAGGGCTTGGTACACTCAGAGATACTTAACAGCATGAATATATCATTATTATTATTATTATTATTATTATTATTATTATTATTACTATTATTATTGATCCAAAAGTCCAGTAGCAGCTACAGCTACAAAAACACTAAGGGAAAAGATCCATTTACTCCTTTATCCTCTGACTTGCAGGTCCAGCATGACTCAGATCCCCTCACTCTGGGCTGGCTCCTCAATATGAGTGACCCCCTCTGGTATCCTTTGCTTGGCAGGTGGCTGCTCTGTGTCTTTGGCTGTGTACTTTAGTCTGGGCATTTGGAGTCAGTTATCTCTTTCCACAGTGTGGGTTCTTGGGGTTGGACTCTGGCCACCAGTTTAGAGGCAGGCACCCTTACTTGCCAAGTCATTTCACAGGCCCTGGTCGGGGAATTTGGAGACATAGATTTCTAGCAAGTTCTTCTGACATCTCTGTGAGCTACTCCCTCTCTGTAGTCTCAGCCTTTGAGTCTGCAGAACTTACCAGTTTTAACTAAGGTTCCCTATGTCCCCCTTAAGAGTCTTGCCATGCATGAGGAGAGGGAGAAGCAAGAGCCCATAGGCTACAGAATTTAACCAGTTAGGATGAAGTTGGTCCAGTGGTATCATGGACCTGTCTGCCCAAGTCTGTTTCTTGTGTGTCATTGACAGAAAACAGAACACTGAGATCTTTCTCAGACAGGAATTTAGATCCCATGTGGAATAGGTGGAGAGTTTGCTGGGATAGGGCAAAGTCATAGAATTTGAACTCACTAGGCAGAAGTTACAAGAGCCAGAAGGCAACAGATAGGGCCAAGGCACTGCCACCACTCATGCTTTACCTTTAGCTCCTATAGAAGGCACAGCAGGACTCCTAAAGTCCTTCTGGGATACCAGAAATCCTCTCTTCAAACCCAGAGTCACTGTGTTCATAATCCTTTCAGTAGCAAGCCCAGGGCAAGTGTTGGTATGGACAAGAGGCTGCAGAAGAACCATTACTGGAAATATCAGGTGGTCTCCTCTAAGTAGATGTATGTGGAGGATATCACAGGAGGAGAATTGGATGCAGTTCTGAGAAATGTGGCACAGATAAAGCGATCATACCCAGCACCCCGAAAACCATGCTCTGCTCTCAGGACTTACAGTTTCCTGAGTCTACATTCGGGGTCCCCCATATGTTACAGACATGATTTTACATCTACATCCACCTCTCTGTAATAACATAGCTGTTTCATTGAAACGCACTGCAAACCTGGCTCCTCTGAAGAACTTATCCCCTTATCCTGTGCATCTCCCTCCTGCCTTACTCTCATGGCCAGCTCCTTCAGAGATCAAGGTCACACTCCTTTGCCTACTCAATAAGTTTAATGAGGGACATTATGGTTCCAGTGTCTGGGACTAGTGAGGCTCTCAAAGCCTAATAATAATAATAATAATAATAATAATAATAATAATAATAATAATAATAACGATGATGATGATGATTGTAATAATAATAATAATAATAACAATAATGCAGATCTGTAAGTAGAGGCTTCAGAATCATAAAGAACCCTGGCAGGATACATTAAAGAATCCTGGATTAGGAGAAGCTCCCACCCAGCCCACCCTGAGTTTCTGGAGGGTGTGCAGAAACCAGTATCAGACAGCCGGTAATACCATCTGAGGATTGGTCTTGCTTCTATTGCCAGTCCCCAGAAGTCTTGGGCACCCATACCCTGGCACTAAAGAAGTTCCTCCTTCATGTCTTTCTGTTTCTTCTAGAAAGGCACAGCCATGGTTGACCTTGTCTTGTCCAAATGGCAACATCTGCTGCCCTTTCTCTGTGGCTCCTCCAGTGCCACTGTCTTAGTTAGGGTTTTACTGCTGGGAAGAGACACCGTGACCACCGCAACTCTTATAAAGGACAACATTTAATTGGGACTGGCTTACAGTTTCAGAGTCCATTAGTGTCATGGCGGGAAATATGGCAGCACACTGGCAGACATGGTGCCGGAAAAGGAGCTGAGAGTTCTCCATCTTGATTCGCAGGCTGCAAGGAGAGACTGTGAGCCACACTGGGTGTGGCGTGAGCATAAGGAATCTCTAAGCCTGCCCTCACAGTGACACACTTCCTCCAACAAGGCCACACCTTCTAATAGTGTCATTGCCTATGGGCCAAGCATTCAAACACATGAGTCTATGGGGGCCATTCCTATTCAGACCACCATAGGACTCATGTCCAGTATGTGGTCCCCAGCCCCTCGTGGCAGATATTCTCTCTAGTCTAAATTATTATCTGACCAGGGAATTCATGAGCTGTGGGGCTGAGAGATACCCCATTGCTTCAATCTCTAGCCTTCATTTTCTGCCTATCCTGATGCTTTTTTTCAAGGCTGAACTCTGGCATTACATCTAACAGAAATGTATCCGCCATTTATAGAACATCACTCAAAGGACGTTTATTGATGATTTTCCAAGATAAAATATTCCTTGGTGCATTTCTGTGTGTATGGGGTGGTTGTGAAATTTTCTGTATACATATATACTCAGTTGACACCAAAAGACCAAATGGTTCTTCTGTAGCTCCTGCCACCCTCCACCAGTTCAGTGCTAATGATGTGCCCAGACCTGTTTGTCATTTCTTAAAAATAAGAAACAACTATGGGACAGAAATAGATGAATTGTTTTCAATGCCAATCATCAGTGACATTTAATTAGCAGATACAATAGGTGGAGACATTTTTTAGTTGTTGGCAACTCTGTTAGCTTATTCAGGACCTTTACGTGCTTGTTCTGAAAGTTCCTATGCCTCATATTTATATATTGAAGCCTGCGATGGTTTGAACAGGCTCGGTCAATGGGAAGTGCTACTATTAGGAGGTATGGCCTTATGGAGTAGGTGTGGCCTTGTTGAAGGAAATGCACCACTGTGTGGTGGGCCTTGAAGTCCTATGCCTTGAGTCCTATTCAGAAAACCAAGACTGTGTACCCTGTTCCTTTCCTCTGGGAATTTTGTGGTAAGGTCTATGATCCTCCCTTTGCTGTTGAGTTTTGTGCAAAGGTTAGAGACAGAAATCTAGCTTCGTTATTCTGTGTGTTGATATCCAGGTTTCCTAAAATAACTAGTAGAAGATGCTGTCCTTCCTTCAATTATATTTTTGGTATCTTTGTGAAAAAAAATAAGATGGCTATAGATTTATATCTGGCTCCCATACTCTATTCCATTAGCGTAAGTGTCTGTTTTGTGTAGTATGCTGCTCGTACTACTTTGGCTCTGTAGAAAAACTTAAAACTCACTGTGGCGATACCTCCAACCATGTTCTTTTTAATTCAAGAATTATTTGGCTATCCAGTCTTTTTTTGTTTCATGAACATTTTAAGGTTGCTTTTTCTCTATATGTGAAGGAAGATCTTGAAAGTTCTTTATTGTGCATTGAATCTGTAGATTGTTTTTGGTAAGATGGTCATTTTCACATCATTCTTGATTTCTTGAATGATGTCATCATTCAATAGCATGATGTTTAACCCTATGAGATTGTATGCGTTCCATTGTTTCTCTTTCTTTTTTGCAATTTTATTCCATTGCAATCAAATAAACAGAATGAGCTCAATATTCTGTATTTTTTAAATTTTGCTTTGTGTCCTAATATACACACTACATTATAGAAAATCTCAGGTGCTGCTGAGAAGAATGTATATTCTGAAATGTGTGGATGAAATGTTCTGTAGGTGTATGATGAGCCCGTTATATCTACAGTACCATTCCGTGTTTCTCTGATATTGTGTGGTACTTCTTACATACCCATTCCTTACTCATCCCACCTCTATCCTGTAGCTATATAGATGGCAAGTTCTTACTGAAAACAAGTTCACAGTCAATTATATGCACTTCAGAAACATTAATGGGGCCTTGCTAGTTTGAACACTGAGGACAATCTAGGCTCTCAAGCCTATGTATGATAAAGCTGAAGATAAAGGCATATAAGCAGGATTTCAGAACCACAGAAAACCCTGCAAGGAGACATCAAACCCTACAGTACTGGGAGCTCCCATCTAGCCCAGTCAGACTTCCTATAGGAAGTGATGTGAGGCTCAACCTAGACTTTAATGCCGGCTAAGAACTCACCATGGTTCTTTATGTCCAGTCGAGTCTAATAGTCTCACAAGTATCTGCAGCCTAGCACAGCACAAGTTCCTCCTTAGCTCTTCTGAGTGTTCACACTGGCATGCTACAGCCATGGCTTCACCCTCAGATTATAAAAAACGCAATTTCACCTCCAACAAGAATAAGAGCATAAATGAAAAGACTTGCAGGGGAAACTAGTTGGAGCAACTTTGACCCTAAGCCCTTAAAGAATCTAGCCATTTGGCCAGAGGTAATAACATCTACAGAGGTAGCATTGTCTTGATGCAACTGATGTCAGAGAGAAAGGGATGAGGAAAGCCATGGACTGTTATATAGCTACGCTGTAAATTTAGTGCTGCTACACTACTGAAGTGTATCTGGTACTGTGTTAAGCAGCTAGCAGGGTAGCGTAGATCACAATTATCTTAGGCAAGATCCCATAGATGATTAACACCATCCTGTAAAAGTCCGACTTGATGGTATAAATTTAACACAACTAATTGGAAGAGCTGGTTTACGTGAAACTGCTTATCTAAAGCAGGGGGTGAGGGGATGTTACGTTGAGGGCCTTGGCTGCCTGCACAGAGTTTTGCAAGGCCACAACCACAGTGACTGTAGCTGCTGCAGCGAAGAGCCCTACCACTGTGGCAACAATGATGGCAGATATACCAAAATCTCTTTGTTAGTGATGCAAGGATGGGGCATGATCAGAGATGACAAGTTCCCCAGTCAGGCCATCAGAGGCACTTCCTGGGATCCAGATTGGTGGTGGTTCTCAGAGAAGTATGACAGTATCCCCATTCACCAGATCCCCACAGGGGGAGAGGATGGAGGTCACCTCTGAACTTAACTTAGCATTGAGAGTGTCACTTTGGAACCAGGCAAGAAAGAAAAAGGGAGATCTCACACAGTGATGTCCAGTATAGGTCAAATTGGGAGCTGGACCACCAAGAGAGGTGTGGTTGGTAGTCCAATGAACTTCTGAGAAAGATCTGGTTCAATTGCCTTCAAAGAGGGAGCCATAAAAGAAGCCATTCTTAGTAGGGATGAATGACCTATAATTCATACAGAACTAGGGACCACAGAGGTATGGCTGGCCTTAGAGTGATCAGAGAGGCCAGCAATCATATGGTTTGGGGTCTCACTGGACAAAGTAAGTCAGTGATTGGTTGGACACATTGCAAAATTCTTGCCCCCAGAATGCCACTTGGGAGGCCACAGGTACTGGCAGGCTATGAGAGGCATCCCATGTAAGGAGGTTTCCATTCTGGACAAAGGCACCAACCTTCCCAAACCCCATACAAATTCCAAGAGTCACACAGCGAGGAGACCTCCAGGTGCACAAAAGGGATAGAGTTAGATAAAAGAGAGGAGTTTAGAGGTTTACTGGGAAAGGTCCATTAATGTCTACCATGTAACCTTTTATAAATATGTACAGGAAATGAGTCATGGGGTCCTAATCTATAGAAGGGGCATAATTGGGAACAGCTCAACATCTCTGGGGTTGGACTAATCAACAATTAGTCCAATTATAAAAATCACTTGTTACTACTTTGGCTAGAGGAACAAAGTCCAGTGGACAAGCAGTTTCATAGGCAGAATACCACCAGGCCCTCCATAAGAGAGTATGAGCCATTAAAGGCTACTTTTAAGGTAGAATTAACTGGAAAATGACTTTCTCCCAACTGCAGGTTATTGCTATCCTTTGTAGGGAGTCTGGAATCCCAACTCACAGGGAGTAGAATTGGTTGCTTTCTCATCACTGCCCATAAAAGGAGAGCAGTGTTGTGCCTGTGAATTGGGTGCTATAATTGCACACATGAGCAAGAATAGGATATAGGTTCCTGTCTCTTTCCCTTCAGGGAAAATTCTCTGGGGTTGGTTTATGAGGGTTTTGAGGCTCCCCCAAGCCATCTGGGCAAGGACTGATTGAGAGCATCCTCTCCTCCAGGATGTTTTCTGTGAGCCTCCCCGTGTTGGTCTGTAGTCAGGAGAGTGATGCTCCATAGCTGCCAGTGGTCCCCCTTCCCCATCAGATTCCCTTTGTGAGAGGATCTGCAGTGTGGTCCTCAGAGATTTTATCAGTTCTGTCTAGGTCTTAGGCAGTACAGGGCTTGATGGACCAGCCAGGAACCCAGATGGGTTTTTTTTTTTTAGCTCCTTCATGGAAAAAAAAAAAAACAAGCAAACTCTCATCCCCATGATTACCTGTGAGGCTGGTTCTCCCAGATATTAGTTAGGGAATCCTTCCAGTAAACCAAGGGTAAAAGAGTGATGCAGGGCAGTATGGCAGCCCAATGCTTATAGAATTTATGTATCAAAGTTTTAAAAATTAAGTGTAAATAAGGCATGTTAGTTTGTCTTGAGGCTTTAGCCCTTGATCTCTCTGTATCCCCCTTCTTTAATTGTTTTTAAATGAATGGGCTTGTTCTAAGATGGCTTGTCTTGGGAGTTGTGAGGTATTTTCAGTGGGGTGGCCTATTCTCCGTTCTTTGTGCAGGCCCATTGTCTGTTTTTATAGCAAAGGGCACATCTATCATAACACTGCCATTTTCATGGATACAATGACCATTTTTGTATTTTCCTTGGGTTCCTTGGAATGGCAGAAGTAATCAAACCCGAGGATAACATCAATAATACAGAAACAAACAAAAAAAAATACCAAAAAAATCAAAACAAAGAGATGGTTATTTTTTTAAAAATCAGGAAGTTCAATAAACCCTTATCCTAAAAATTAAAAGGTGAAAAGAGAATATTGAAATTAACACAACTAGAAATGAAACAAGGGACATAACAACAGACACTGAGGAAATCCAGAGAATCATAAGAATATACTTTAAAAACCTGTACTCCACCAATTCGGAAAAGCTAAAAGAAAAAGATAATTTTCCAAGTACATACCACTTACCAAAGCTAAATCAAATATGGAGAAGCAATTTAAACAGATCTATGAGCAGATCTAGAAGCAGTCATTAAAACCCTCCCAACCAAAAGAAGCCCAAAGCCAGATGGTTTTAGTGGAGAATTCTACAAGAATTTCAAATAAGAGTTAGTGCCAGTACTCTTCAAAGTATTCACAAAATAGAAACAGAAGGAACCTTGGTCAATTCATTTTATGAAACCACAGTTACTCTGGTGCCCATACCATAATTTTCCTCATAAACATAGGTACAAAAATAATCAAATACTTGCAATCTGAATTCAAGAACACATAGAAAGATCATCCTCCATGATCATGTAGACTCTATCCCAGAGATGCAGGGATGGTTCAACACAGAAATTTCATAAATGCAATGTACAATACAAACAAACTGAAAAAATACACATGGTCATCTCCTTAGATGCAGAAAAGGCCTTTGACATAGTCCAATACATGTTCATGATAAATTTTCTGAAGAGATTACAGATGTACCTCTATATAATAAAGGTATTTTACAGCAAGGCCATAGGCAGCACCAGCTTAAATTGAGAGAAACTGAACACAATTCCAGGAAAATTAGGACCAAGACAAGGTCATCCACTCTCTCCGTACGTATTAAGTATAGTACTTGAATTCTAAGCTAGAGCAATAAGACAATTGAAGGCGATCAAGGGGATACAAAGAGGAAAGGAAGAAGTCAAAGTACCTGAATTTTCAGATGATATGGTAGTATGTGTAAGTGACCTGAAAAATTCCACCAGAAAACTTCTACAGCTGATAAACACTTTTAGCAAAGTAGTTAGACACAAAATTAGCTCACAAAAATCAATCATCCTCCTGTATAAAAAGATAAGTGACTGATAAAGAAATCAGAAAGATAGCTTTCAAAATAGCTTCAGATAATATACAATATCTGAGATAACTCAAGATAAAAACATCAAGTCTTGAAGAAAGAAATTGAAGAACATACTAGAAGATGCAAAGATCTCCCATGTTCATGAATTGCTAAGATTAACATAGCAAAAAAAAAAAACCTATGAAAAGGATTCTACTTGCTGTCGAAATGGGTAAGTTCATGAAACCCGGGAAAGTGGTGCTGGTCCTGGCTGGACACTACTCCGGACACAAAGCCATCATCGTGAAGAACATTGACGATGGCACCTCGGACCGCCCTTACAGCCATGCCCTGGTGGCTGGAATTGACTGCTATCCCCGAAAAGTGACAGCTGCCATGAGCAAGAAGAAAATTGCCAGGCGGTCCAAGATCAAGTCCTTTGTGAAAGTTTATAACTACAACCACCTCATGCCCACAAGGTAGTCTGTGGATATCCCCTTGGACAAGACTGTTGTCAATAAGGATGTGTTCAGGGACCCAGCTTTGAAATGCAAGGCCAGGCAGGAGGCCAAGGTCAAGTTTGAGGAGTGATACAAGACAGGGAAGAACAAATGATTTTTCCAGAAGCTTCACTTTTAGGTATACTTTTGTTTTCATCATTAAAAATTAAAAATACAGGACAGGAGCGTCTCAGCTTCCGAGGGACAGAGCTGGCTCAGCGATCACCTCTGCCCCCTCCCTGTGAGAAGAAGGCCTGCATCCTGAGCAGGCTTTAGCCCCAGGAATCAGCCGGGAGGCATAGGCCTCAGGAAGTGCAGGGGAGCCACAGACTGCAGGGACTGGAGTCTCTCAGCTTCCGAGGGACAGAGCTGGAC
>JADRCD010168720.1:0-39682 GCA_019843815.1 Montemys delectorum | reverse complement strand
ACAGTAAGTGCGCAGAGCCCAGCTGGGACTTCTCTGTGCTGGTCTGGCCTTCCTGGGGCTTCCTACTGTGTGTAGGGCTAATATGCCGTAGACAATGTTGGGAATGATTGCACTTTGTGCTAGTGTCTGTTAGCAGGGAGATAATGAATCTGATGTTTTAAGTTATTAGATCATGTTACAAACTTCAGATTTACTTAGAAAATTATCACTTTTGAATTTCATCGAGAGTGCCAACACCCTGTAGATTTTAGTGTTTGAGGCTCTCCAGCCCCTGCTGTGAGGGTAGAGTACCCGTCGAGCTTAGAGGCAGGACAGACAGCTCAGATACGGTTAGTCTGTGTTCTGTCATGGTACTGTGTATGATGATTCATGCTGCAACAGAATCGTCATTTAATCTTCCTAAGGAAGATTTTATAACCACAGATTCCATATCTGGCTGTGTAGTTAACTGTCAGGTAATTTTAAACCACAGGTGTTTCAGGAACCAATGAAAAGCTAGGTCTGGTCCCTGTGTGACCTCCTGGGATCCTTAGAGTGACTTTGCATACTGCTGGGAAGTTGTTGATGTATATAGCACTGTGAAGTCCTTAGTGTGAGTGAAGTACAGACTGAAAACTCCCACTTGGTGCTGGCGTCAGCTCTAAGAAGCCTGCTGTGTATGTTGTTCATGGTACAGTGTGAAGAAAGGTTTGTTTCAGCTTGGAGGCTGAATGTGAGTTATCTAGCATAACATGGTGTAGACGTTTCCCTGTGTCACTGAAAATGACAGCTTTTACATTATCTACATTTCTAGGAAATCACATACTACCTGATGAAGATCTGGCTTCCTTTCATTGGAGTTTACTTGGTCCAGAGCATCCACTCGCCTCACTGAAGGTACAAACCCCACTTGACTTTCCAGTCTTTGACTCACCCATGTGACTGCTATTGCTTTTACAATGCCTTAAGGCCTTTACCGAAGAAGGGGATGAGTTGTGTGGGTAGGAGTGTCCTGTGACTTATCCTGGGATCTGCTGTCTTAATAAATGGCCACACTTCCCTCCTTATTCTCAGTACCTGTGTGGTAGGCAAACTTATACATTGCTTCCAGATTCCCTTCAAGGAATCTTGTACCTAGCTAGACAGGAAGAAATCTTTGAACTTCAGTTTTATAATGAATATTTTAGCTAAAATATAAACTTTTTTTCAATAGATAATGTCACCTGTCACTTAGATCAACATGTTTTAGCAGTCTAAGGATTTCATGATTTTTTACTTTTCTATAGTTTTAAAGAAGTGTACTGTAATGCTTCTTGAATAATGGGAGAGATTTGTACTGGTTTATTAACCGTGTTTTCTTACTCGTTTTCTTTTGGTTTTCTCTGTGATGATAATGAACATCAGAACAGTGACATTTTAGCAGGGTGCTCTGAAGTGAGGAGGTCATGGTTTGATGTAAGTCTAACAGAGTGAGATTGCTGTGGGCCATGAGGACACTGGCTGGCACCTCTCACTTGTTAGGTGCTTTAGGAAATGGGAAGATGGGAACTTGGACACTGCATCTCGTCCAGCTGGGAAGCTTCTGGGATCAGCTTCCTTATTGTCAAGGGAAGGAAGGGTAAATTTGATGATTTCTAGAGGTGTGCCATGAAATCTGAGTTTGGTCATAGTAATCCTCCTGCCATAAACAGCTCTAACTGATGTTTACTTTCAAACATGAGTTTTTCTTTCTTTGCACATTATTGATTTTCTCAAGGGAAATCTTTCAAGTAGAATTTCTTTTTTTTTTTTCCCTTCTTGCTTGGAACCTCTTTTTCCTCTCACCTGTGTGCTTCAAAATGTTTTCTTTTCTCTGAAACAGTTCTCATTAAGACTGTCTTGAACTTCTCTTGAAAGTTCATCTCCCTTTCCTCTTAGAAACCACTTGTTTCCTTTTGCTTTTTTGTCCTCTACGGAGAACAGCTTTATTCTTAGGCCCTGATTCATGTCTTGCCTCTGAGCACTTGATGAGGAGTGGAGGAGAGGCTGGGAGGATGCAGTCTCCAACAGTCGGGTTTCAGGCGCTCCACCTGTGCTCATCTGGCCTGTTTAGCACTGGGTCCTTTTAAGTGGGACACAATCGTTGACACTTGCTTCTCGGGAGATTCTTTTTTCCTCTTTTAAGCCTTAAGAGAAATTTACGTTTAAGGATTTGAGTGGAACTCACAAGACCTCATGCTATATACATGTATAGTCACACATTCAGCTGAGCTGCCTTTGCTTTGTGCTTTGTAAGCCTAGATGTCAAGAGCAATTTGTAGGAACCAGCTTGTAAATTTATGTAATACTGAAAAGGTAGAAAGACGTTTGTCCACATTTGCAGCACCTTGGTTCAGCACTTGTTGACATTTGGCCATCAGTTGTATAGATATGTCCATGCCTTGTTTGAACTCAGACTGTCTGGAAATAAGTCGCAGGCGTCGAAGCCCCTCACTTGTGCTTATTTCATGCTGCATCACTGCACCGCCCTCTGACACTGTCCTCTCAGTGTGTTGCAAAACTCAGCAATTCCCAGATAGGAATTTGAGTATTAGGTGTATGTTCCATTTTCCCTTAAAAAAATTTTTTTTTTGTAAAGTTGGGAGGAAAAACTCAGGGAGATTAGGGGAAGAGTTAATAGGGGAGGAATAAGAGATGAGTTGGATCCAAATACATTATAAGATATGGACCCAAGGAGCTGAAGGGTTTGCAGCCCCATAGGACGAATAACAATATGAACCAACCGGTACCCTCAGAGCTCTCAAGGACTAAACCACCAACCAGAGTACACATGGAGGGACCCATGGCTCCAGCCGTATATGTAGCAGAGGATGGCCTTGCCGGACAACAATGGGAGGAGAGGCCCTTGGTCCTGTGAAGACTCTATGCCCCAGTGTAGGGGAATGCCAGGGCCATGAAGCAGGAGTGGATGGGTTGGTGGGGGGGGAGGAATAGGGGCTTTTTGAAGGGGAAACCAGGAAAGGGGATAACATTTGAAATGTAAATAAAGAAAATATCTAATAAAAAAATAAAAAACTCAAAAAATAAGCATATGTACAATTAGATATTTAATAAAATTTGTTTCCTTTTTTCTTAACTTGTTTGTGTGCATGCTCATACATACACACCTGTGTCGTGTAGAGGTCAAAGGACAACTTGCAGGTGTTGGTTTCTTCTTTCCATCATGTAAGAATCAGGAGATCGAATTGAAGTCGTCAGGCTTGAGGGCCAGCAGTGACCCTGCTGGCCCCACAGTCAAGTTTTCCAGGGCTCCAGCCAGTGTCTGAACCACGAGCCATCTCTAGCTGCTGTTGGCTGTGTTTTGTGTTTAGATTTCTTTGGAGGCATTTCTTTGGAGCACCGTCTTATCCATCTGTACATGGTTAGGAGAGCTGTTGGCATGTTTTCCCCCCAAGCACAACTGTTAAGTATCCCAGCTGCTGTTTTAATCATTTTCATTTTTCATTTATAAGATTAATTCTGTCTTTTGAAAATTTGGGTCCTTATTACTTTAATCTGCACAGTACTCACAGAATTTTACTTGGTTTTAACATTGATATTTAGTTTCAGGTTGGAGCTTTCCTTCCTACATTTAATTTGCACTTAACCTTGTTGTCTCCTTATGGTTCAAGTAGAAATCCTTCGTTGCTTGTTTCATCTTGCTCTTTGCAACTTTAAACTCTTTTCTTCTTCTTCATCTTGCTCCAATGTGCTGGGCCTTGAGTTGTTTTGAATTGTTAGACGGTAGAGTCCCGTAGGACTAACTCCGTGAATAATAATGTGATAAAACTGACTCTGGCAAACTCAGCAAGTGTGGTGGAGTAAAAGATTGAAATAAGTGAAGCTATTCACACTTGAGCATATGAACTAGAATCCAGCACAAGGTGCTAAAAATAAAAAGAAAGCTCAAAACCTTGAGGGACAGTTTCATCTTTTAATTATTTGATAATGATAGATATCAGGGATAAGAAGCCTGTTGTCCATAATTTCCATAGCTGAAAATCCTCATTGTGCTTACAGCACTGGGACTCCCTGCCCTCTCCCCCTTTTACTTTCCTTTTACATGCTTTCTCTAGTCCAGGCTGGCCTTAACTGCTTGCTGCTCACCTCATTGGCTAATACCTGCAAAGGGACAGCTAGTTGGGAAGATTGTGTGTGCTGCCTTGTTAATTAGTGGCTCATGTTTATCGCCAGGTTGCAAACGTGGTGCTGGCGCATTCATCACCCAGCACTGATAAGGTGACAACAGCAGGTGGCTAGTTAACTTTTCAGTTTCCCTCCTTACCCTCCCATTTCTTCTCCCTTCTTCTGTCCCTTCTTCCTTCCCTTCCTTTCTTGTTTGAGACAGATGTCACCAGTGTAAACATGGCTGGCCTGGCATTTGCTGATTAGATCACGATGGCCTTGAACTTAAAAATATCCATGGCTGCTTCTGCCTCGCAGTTGCTGGCTTGGGTACTTAATCAGTGGCATTGAAAGTCATACATTGTAGGATCTTGACTTTGAAGTCCCTTGCTGCAGTCTTGGAGGAGGGCCAAGTGGCTGGGTTGACTCTGTTAATGGGGACCCTGATAATGGCAGAAACAAAGTAACCCCGGGCAGGGTAGGTGACTCGGGTTTGTGAGACTCCCAAGCCTGAGGCTGTATGTTAAGTTCATGGGCTATAGAAATAGTAAACCACTTACCCCGGAGTACTGGGAAATACTCGAGGAGCACCCTGTTTTAGTATAGGGAAATCCTCAGTGTAACCTTCTGGTGGAAGAGAATGCTCTTAGTGTGTAATATTTTAGTTTCACTTATGTATTGTAAAGAGCATTTCTTGTACTTACAGTGATAAACATCAGATCAGTATGCCTTGGCCCAGGAAAAAGACTTCTCTGGTCATCCTGCTGTGTCCACTTGGTTGGGCTTGGTAGGGTACAGAGTTCTTTTATGTGCCGTGGAAGGCTTTGGCAGCTAGATGCTGGAAAGCTGAGTTAGCCTCGGGCCTTGAAGTCTGAGAGCTACCATTCCTCCTACGGGCACCTGTCCCTGCTTCCCCTGTGCTGTGACATAGTTAGCCACTTTGGCTCTGTATGAGATTAGTGACTGGCCTCCTACAACCCAGCCCTGAAAGTGTTCTGTGATAGGTTATTTCTCCGCCCCTGCCACCAGTGAAATGAGCCAATTCAAACCAGATTAGATTATATTAACGACAGGTTTACTGGGGAGCTGCTCTAGGGTGGGCAAGTTCACTGGCCCCAAGGACCAAGGCCAGGGAAGTTGCCATGGGGAAAGGTGGCAGGGGTGGGGGCATGTTGGAGAGGGAGAAAGAATGAGAGAATGGGGCTTGTGCACACCCAGAGAAAGAAGAGGAGAGACCAAAATGTCTGGATTCTATAGAGAGGAGCCTCTGGGGCAAGGGCAGCCCAGGCCCTGGGCTGGAAAGTTGAGGGTTGGGGCCAGGATATGCCAGGTAGGGACTGAGGGATGCTGGGAGAACCCGGAGGCTGGGTCTGCTTTGGTATATAAAATAATGCACCTCAGTCCTTTGTCCCATGGTCCAAAACTAAACATTCTGTGGAGGGGTGAGGCTTCAGCCATTGCCTGGCGTAGGGCCCTGGATACAGGCACATACTAGAAGTGATTTTTCCAAACGTGCTTTGTGGATTTTATATTCTATGATTTTTGTGTCCTTAACAGTTAAAGAAATTTTGAATTTTAGAGGGGCATTTTGTTTTTATTTTTAAAAGGTCTTATCAATGTTACTAGTTTTAATTTAAAAATATATAATCTCTTCTTGTTTTTTGGTTTTCCTGAATCTTAAGTTTCTGGAATGATTTACTGTCCTTCTGCCCCCAGTATGTGTGTGTATGTGTGTGTGTGTTGCTATGTAGCTCTGGCTAGCCGGATCTTACTCTGAAGATGGGTGCCAATGGTGTTTACTGGTGTCAGTAGCCTTAGTGTCTGCTGTACTGGTCCTTGTCCTTGGAACTGTGGCAACCGGAGCCCAGTAAGCTAATGACCTTGTGTGGAGATAGCCTTTCTGTGCTTGGAGGCTTCTTGTGTGTCCTATGAACACTGGAGCTAGGTTGGTGGTCTAGTGGCTTTATTATTCTGGAATATTCTCTAAATTAAGTTGGGTATGAACTCAATAATCAGAAAGGTGGACTTCATTTATATGCTTTGTAGTTTCTGTCCTAGCATGAGGGGCGTTTTGTCTCTATCCATCTTCTAGGGAAGGAATCTTGCTTGTGTGTTAGTGTCACGCTGAAGATAGCGCAGTGCATCCTTTACACTAAGTCAGTCAGTCGGTAGCTCAGTGAGGGCAAAGAAACAGTGCCTTCAGTGTGAGCTCTTCCTGCACTCTGGAGAAAACAAGGTAGGGACTGAAAGGTAGACAGACCAAAACATTTCCTCTTATCTTTTAAAAACAACACAAAGCATAGCCTGACTATAGGAGAAGATGGGCAGCTAGCATGAGGTGTTTTGACTAGACATTCTGCTCTTAGTGGTTGGTTTTTATAGTTTTCCTATTTCTTTTTCCGTCTTTCCTCTCCAGACTCCAAATGGTAGAGAAATGAGTAATATGTGAATGAAAGCCACTCACAGTTCAGCTCAGGAAGAGAACTGCTTTTAACATGTTTATGTTTAGTCTTCCAGAAGTAATTGTATCTGCTGCTGTTTAACATGGAGTTATGCTCATGATGTGGACCAGAGAGCCATTTTGTGTTGCTTGTTTATTTTAAAATAAGGTCTCGCTGTGTAGTTCTGGCTGACCTGGAACTCGGCAGAATCCTCCTGTCCCTATGCTCCCATCCCACGTCCCACCCCTACCTCCCTCAATCTCAGGTGCTGAGATTACAGGCATCTGCCACCACTGCTGGCCTAGCTACTTGTTTTCAGTAGTTAATATAAACCCTAAGAACCTAGACTTAATATGAAATTTATTCTTTCTTCATCTTTACCCATTGAATTGCTAAGTGGAATGCTTTTAAGTGCAGGATAGCTCAAAGGCTTTCTGTTGAGTAAAAATCAAGGTAGGAAGTATGTAGCTCTAAGGAATTTGCTGCAGTCTGTTGGGCTTCAGGAGTAGCCTTCTGCCCATGCTATCTACATCAGGATGGGCTTCCTACCATAATGATGGGACGAAAGGGGCTTGTTCTTCATGCAAGTCTTAGTGGGTCTGTGGTAGAACTGGGGAGTGGATGTGGTAGGCATTTCTGAGAACCCTGGAGAAAACCAGGAAGGAGGGCGCAAAGGGGGCTCCAGGTTAGTGTTTGTACCTTCTGGGCCTACCATGCAATGATCTAGTTTCCTTTTAAGTAACAGCATAATGGCAATACCTCATGTGCTGTCCTGTGGAGTCTATAGCCGTGGCTCTGTCCAGACCAGGTAAGCTCCATTACTTCCTGCTCAGCACTTAGGTTACACTGAAAGTCAGGACAATGCTGGAGTGAAGTTACATTCAGAACTGCTTTCTAATCTCTGTCCCCACCAACCCCTCACTGTTGTCATATTACAGCCATAGTTCCAGGGCATTTCTGCAACCTAGAGAAGATCATTCTTTAGATGGGACCACAGATCCAGGATTGTGCTCAGTAGAGAGTGCTTCTGTCCTTAACATTGCTATGGGTGTGTAGATTCAGGGAAGACATGGTTTTTCAAGGTTACTCTTAGGTCAGAAACAGAAGGTGTGCCAGCCTGGTTTTGTGTCACTCACTGGCTTCTTCAAGCCCCTGGGTTAGGCCTTGTCCACATTGGCTTCTCTTGTTGGTGTTTTAGAACTAGCCTTTCCTCCTGGCTGTGTTTTATATGTTCTATACAGGAGCCTCACTTTCTTACTTGCTCAGGCCCAGGTCCAGGCCCAGGCCCAGCTGGTTCCTATATCCAGTTCTACAGTAGTGGTAGTCTTCCCGTCAGCAGCTGCTGTATTAAGACATATAACTCACATACAGTTAGTTCAGGGCTTCACACAATTGTCAGTGCTGTGGAACCATCGTAGAACATTTTTGAAAACTCCAAAAGGAATTATGTTCTTATTAATACAGCCCAATTCCTCGATAATAAGCTCTATCTCTTCATTATAACAGAACCATATGTCTTTGTGTGTGTTTGACTTACTGCTTTCAGGGTCTGCTGACACTGTGGCTTGCCTCAGCACCACATCGTCCTGTGGCTGGATGACACCCCATGGCACTAATACGCCACATTTTGTCAGTCTGCGGACTTTTAGGTTGTTTATGCTTTCTGGTGATTATAAATTCTGTGAACACATTGGTCTGCTTTCACACACGCACATGCACACACATACACACAGTTCATTTCTCCTTACTGTCTAGGCTGTGTGCTATTTCTGTGCTTAGTATCTTGAGAGCTCATCACACCTTCATGCTGTGCAGTGGCTGTACAGTTTTGTTCCTTGGCAGCATGTGGAGGGTTGGACTTGTGTATGTCCTTAACGGCACTTGTTACTGTCTGCTCTTGTATTTACTCACTTAGTGGTTAATGGGGTCTTGGTTTTGCATTCAAGTTGCCTTTCTGCAATGACTAATGATATTGTGCATCTTTCCCTATAAATGAAAGCAGATTTTAATATATTTCAGATGCAAGTCTTCCGTTAGATACAAGATTTGCAAATGTTTTGGGTTTTTGATTTTTGAGACAGAGTGAGCCAGGCTGTAGCCTCCTGTAGTCTCCGCCCTCTAGAGTCCTGGGATTACAGGCGTGGTCCTCCACACTGAGCCTTTGCTTGCCCTTTCTACCTTCTCAGGGGTGTCTTGCTAAATTCCACAACACTACCTTGGTTACATTTTGTCATTTGTCCCTGTTCCCACTTACAACACTTGGACCTTGGTGTGCCTTAGTTTAATGCAGACATCTAGGTTGAACTGTTCTTGATCTTGTATTCTGCTGCAGTCTTCTGCCTCTAGAGCCAAGAGCCAAGTTTTGTGTTCCAGAAGTTTCCACTCTTAATGACTTAATTCTAAGTAATTCTTTCCTTTGCTACTGTGACCTTTTACCTCCAGTACTGAAACAAGAGCACTCAGGGAGCTCCTGATGAAGACGCATCATGCACCCACCACCCTACATCATCTGTCTGACCTTCCTACCATGCTCCATCTCTAGAGGGCATGATGCTCTGAGCCCTTCTTCTCATAGAGAGCAGGATGGATGTCATTGTGCAGACAATGTCTGAATTAAAGAAAGAGCCTATGAGCCCATTGTCCAATCGTCCCTTCTTCCTGATCACACTTGCAGCAAGACTTTGTGTACACATTAGTTTAAAGATTCAAATGGAACTTTAAAGGACTAAAAACAGTAACAGCCATTCCCTCCTCTTCTATTGGGGACTGAGCCTAGGACTTTGAGCATATACAGGTAAGTCCTTGACCACTGAGCTACTTCCTCAGCCCCAAATACTATTTTTAATATGAAGAAAGTAAGGATGGCTTAATACTATCAAGCTTCAAGACTAAGCTACCACTGCAGTCAGGATGATTATATAAATCAAAGGAACAAGACAGAATCCAGAAATAGCACATATGTGGTCAGTAATTTTCATCAGAAGTTCTAAGGTAACTAATGAGGTGAGCACTCTTTTACAACAAATGAATATCCAAGTGTAAAAATGAGAATATTAACGTTAGAAGAAAATGTAGGAAAATCTTTATAACTTTCAGTTACATAGACTTCTTAGTTAAGAAAATGAAGAACAACCACACTAAGAGAAACTGTTTGCAAAATAGAATATTTTTACTAAAGGATTTATATCCCTAATATGTGGAGAATGACATGAGAGTCATATAGCCCACCCAGTATGACAGTGGACATAGGTTTGAGTCAGGCATTTTACACCAATGCTCAACGGTGCTGCAGTGACATTGGATGATGCAAGTTAAAAAGCAATTATGGCAAGCCCTCCTAACCCAGTATACTGAGTGGGCTGAATGATGGTAACAGGTCAAGTGCTGGGGGACAGTGCCAAGCAGTTGCAGCTCTGTTCTGTGGAGTGTGGCATAGGAAGAACAGTCACATTGAGGACTGCGGGGGTGTGTGTGTGTGTGTGTCATTCTTTCCCATCTAGTGTTGAGGGGTTGAAAGGGTGGAGAAGGGTGAAAGAAAAGAAAACTTCTGTCTCAATGTTTCAAATATCAGAACAGTGTGTTGATTTCCCCTAGGGCTTTGTAAAAGTGCCTGTCTATAAGCTTCATATTCAGTGGAACCCCACCCCTGTTCAGAGGCATTATATTTGTGTTATGTGAGAGTTAAAGATGTCCAAGTTATCCTTTCTAATAGTAAGTTTTTAAAAGCTTTGGAAGGTTTTTGTCTTCATTTTGTTTTAAATCAAATAAATCCTAGGTTGTAATACTGTGGTATGGTAGACTTAACCTAATGCCTGGAGTATAATATAGTGACATTTAAATGAATTCAGAACCTATACAACAGGGTTATACTAAGTAAGATACTTAAAAACAGTAAACAAATAAATGCTTCAATAACCAAAATGCCATTGGTATTTTGTCTTATCTGGAAGAGGTTGTTTATACTTTAATTATTGTTATAGTGTATTGTTTAATTTTAGCTTCCTTGAGATGTCCCTTGAAATAACTGACCAAAATCAGTGGTTGTAGCAAATCAGGATCTCTGGCTGGCTACAGAGTGGGCTTCCTTGAAAAGGTCCCTTTAAGGATACCCATGGTCTAGATGCTAGCAGCTACCCCTTGTATTTCTGTGGTTATGAATGCTGTCCTTTGCTGGCTACCACTGTAAGGATATCGTCACATCAATCCCTAAGAAGAGTGAAAGTAGAACCTCACTCATGTCATGAGCATAGTGTTGTAGAGGTACCTGCTCTGAGCACAGGCTGAGGGATGCAGCCAGTCACTGTCACAGCATAATCCTAGCCCTCATTTTCCTAGAGAATTTTTTAAAATTTAAATGTTATATTAGTTACTCTTTTATTGTGATAGAATATCTTGGAAAAAGAGTAGCTTTAGGACAGAAAAGGATTATTTTTTTGGGTTATAGGTCCAGAGGGGATAGAGTCCATCATGGCATGGATGGTGAGACAGGAGGATGAGGTTGGCTGATTACATTTCAGCTGTGCACAGGCTCCAGTTGGAAGGAACAGGAGGTGCAGTGATAACATCTGCAGTGTGGTTCCACTTCCTAAAGGTTCTATAACCTTCCCAAATAGCACCCTCTGGAGACTGAGTTTAAACATATGAGCCCCTGGAGATGGAGAGAGGGTGGTGCACTTCCTGGTCAAACTACAGTAGAGGTCAAAGGACAAGAGCTTATTGGGTGGCATGGGGAAATGGGATCTGCTGGCTCATGGGCTATAATCTGTCATTTGGTGCTGCTCTGGCAGGTCACTGATTCCAGTGTGCTGGTTCTGTGCTATAGCTGCCTGTCACAGAAACATAGGAGCTCACAGTACAACGTTTTCAGTAGGAAATGGTTTATTTTGGGAAAGATAATGCTAGAAATGAAAACTTACAGGTTGGAGCCCTTTGTAGCCCTGGCTCCCTTGTAACTCTGTAGACAAGGCTGGCCTTGAACTCAGAGATCTTTCTGCCTCTCCTGGGATTAAAGGCATGTAGCACTACTGCCCAGCTCACATGAGAATTTGATGCAGAGGTAATTATCACTTCTATGAAAGTAATATTTACCAATTATTTAACTTTCCTGCCTGGAAGCATAGGGTAGGTAAAATCCTGTGGATCTTTTATGGCCCACTCCTTGTTTTCTTTTTTTTTTTGAGCAAAGCAAGTGATTTACAGTTAAGTCCTTCATAATTTCATGACAAGGAAACAATCATAAAGTTTCTAATGAAGCAGAAGTCATTTACTTTCCTCAGAAACAGAATGATTGTTTCCAGTAAGAGTCACTAGAGTTTATCTGACTTTGTTTTTTCCTAACCTTGTGTTTTGAGCTAAAATTAAAAAATGGAATTAAGAAAAGATAGCTATTTCTCAGCTGCTGTAAGGGTTGAGGGTGCCATCAGTTCAGGACTCTGCAGGAGGCAGCAGCATGGGTGGAGAACACCAGAAAGGAGGGCCCTCAGCAGGGCTGCCTCTTGAAAGAGGCAATCAGGTAGCCATTTTATATGCAGTTACTTCTGTTCTTGCTGTGTAAGTTACCATCTTTTAATATCTAAAACCACCTAAAATAACCAGCATTTCAGATACTATGCACAGCATGGGGAGATAATCATTAATTTGTAGAATGTCTGGTGTTGGAGTGGCCAACTAGCTACAAGCACTGTAGGGGTGAACCTGCAGGTTATAAATTGAGGGCAGGCCATCAGGACATTCTCCTCACCACTACACCTCCCCACCCCCAGCCCACATGCTACCCTTCCTGATGATATGCTCACTGCGTGCAAGGTGCCCAAGTGTCTGCCAGCAGCAAGTGAGGTGATGTGGGGTAGTTCAAGGTTGCTGTTCTGGCCTTGCTTCCCTGGCTGCTGTGGTGGGTGACCCCGCACTTACCTTGCCCTGAGTAACATTGCCTAGAAGGTAGGGCACGATCCCTTCTACCTGGTCCCAAGCACCTCACTCTTGTGCATGTTTGCCTCATGTGAAGGGGCATTAGGCTTCTAGAGATGTGTTCATGGTCAGCATCAGTAAACCCTTCAGTCATGCCCAGGGAGCCCTTATACTATTTCCCCTGCACCAGAGTGTAAGCCATATGAAGAATGCTGCTCCTATGGGTGAGAACCAGTGATCCGCATAGACTGTCCCATGTGTGCTAGGGAAACAGTGTTTTCTTGAGGAGGGAAATTGTAGCTTTGGGCATCTAGAAATTTGGGTAGTAATCTCAAGGTGTAAGTGCATATATTTTCCATTTCATTTTTTTTTTAGAGTTGAAAACTTTTCTAATTTACTCCCTTCCCCATACATACCACTCTGGTTTAAACACACACACACACACACACACACACATACACACACACACATACACACACACGTTATCTCAGTGTTAGAGAGACTAGAAGTCTAAAATGGGTCTCACTGGGATAATCAAGATACAACAGGCATGTGCTCATCTGAACTCTCTTGGGAGAATTCTCCCTGGACTTTTTCTAGCACCTAACAACTGCTTACATTCCTGGCTTCCTTCTCTGTCTCAAAGCCAGCAATGACAGGTCCTGTCTTTCTCATGCCACCTCACAGACTCTGCTCTCCTGCACAGAGTACCCTGTGATTACACTCTGCCCACCCACACAATCCAAGACAGTATTTTTATTTTAAGGCGAGCCAATTGGAACCTTTCTCCTATCTTGCCACATGACAGTGTATGTGCAGGTTCTTGAGAGTGAAGTGTGGACAGTATCAAGAGGCCATTGTTCTGCCCACTCCAAAGCTCTTGTGGGATGGTTTTGCTTTCTTTCTAGTCTACTAACCCACCTTCTTTAGTAGTAGCTGTTCTTGGATAATGAGAGATCTCGCTCTCATTACTAGATATTAGACTACATTCTCTATTCCTCTGTTTTCAGAGAGAAACTTGGTGGGCATAGGTACTTGGTAACTGAGTTTATCTTTAAAGTTTTAGGGAGCTTGGAATGCACATTCAAAGATCACACCACTGCTGGCCTAATCTGTTGATGTAGAAAGAAAGGAGGGAAACAAATGGCTTCTAGCGGACCTGCTCAGCTTGTGAGTCGGTCCTGTTCTTAGTTCTCCTGACTGATGAAATCTCAGCCGTGCATTTAAGTACAGGGTTTGAGAGGTGAATTGTGTTTTATCGTCCGGAAGGAAAAGCTGGCTGTAGAGCCTGCCATGCCTATAGGATCTCACAGGTGGATGCTGAGCAGATCCTAGCAGGATCCCAGTAGCCATACGTTTGGAGTGTCTGGGTCCTGCATGTACACTTACCTATCTTGAGGCTCCTGCTTACTGCTGACATGTGCATTTGTCCTCTCAGGTCCGAGCCCACCAGCTGGTCTTGCCACCCTGTGATGTAGTGATCAAAGCTGTAGCTGATTATGTCCGCAACATTCATGACACGTCTGATCTGGATGCCATAGCTAAAGATGTTTTCCAGCATTCACAGGTAACACAAACTGAAAGGACAGGCTTTGGGTCAGAGGGTCAGGTTGTCCAGTGTATTTTCCACCAGCTGGGTGGTGTGAGCTACTTCACCTTGCTTGTCGGCCTAAACAGGAGAGGGTTAATGTAGGTAATGCCAGAGTCTATGATGCTCTGTTCATAATAAGATGTATGTGCTAGAGGGTTGCTTTTGTTTGTTGGTCAGGTTTTTGTGTTTGTTTGTTTTTTGTTTTTGTTTTTGTGCCAGGGTCTTTCTGTGTACCCCGGCTCCTTAGACTCACAGCAATCCACCTGCTTCTGCCTCTTGAGTGCTATGACCAAACGTATGCATCAACGTACCAGGCTCATGCCTGAATTTTAGAAGATAAACTGCCTGTTGGCCAGATGGTGTTGTAGATTGCTGATTTGACTTTTCTGTTTCGGGAAGTGTGAAGCGTGTGGACAAGTCAACTTACTAGAGTAGTCCTGCACTGCCTTGAGCCTAAGCCTTGGCAGTTGTGCTGTATGCATGTAGTCTATACCATCCATCCCACCTGCTGTGGGGTTTGGGTATTAAGTGGCAGATGTCAGAGCCTTTGGAAAGTCAGAGACCAAACAGAGCTGGTCAGAGAAGCACAGAACCAGTGCGCAGCTGCAAGCCTGGGTCCAAGCCTGGGTCTAAACCTGGGTCTGCTTCTGCTCGCTCTCAGGTGTCCAGGGACTGCTGCACACCCAGGAGAAACAACCTTCTAGGCGGTTTCCAGTGAAACAACTCTTCTTTAGTGGTGGTGACAAAGGCTATATAAACCTTGGGGAGTGGAGAGTGGCTGAGGAGCTGGGAATGCTTCATTTTTGCATGAAGAGTTCCAGGTGCCTCTTTCCTAACAGGGAGAGGGCAGTTAAACCTGTAATTTGGCCCCCAGGCTATGGGATTACCTCAAGGATGGCAGAGGTGTGTGTGTGTTCATGCGCGCGCATGCGCGTGTATATGTGCATATGTGCATGCGCGCGCGCGTGTGTGTGTGTGTGTGTGTGTGTGTGTGTGTGTGTGTGTGTGTGTGGGTCCATATAGGCTATATGCACTAGGACATGCAGGCCTTGAACAAGGTGGGGAAAGGTCCCACTTCTGCTTGTCTCAGGACAAGGTTTTCATGATTAGGAGGGTAGGATGCATCTCGACTTGACTCTTGCTCTGGACTGGCTTGCTCAGTTGTTGAACTTTCCAGCCCCACACCAGAACTCTTCTGACCACATTGCTTTAAATTTGCATTCATTTTTTGGTAATAATATTTGTGTTTTTGTCTTGAAGGTTCTCTCTTTTTTTGTTTGTTTTTTTGTTTTTTGTTTTTTTTGAGACAGGGTTTCTCTATGTAGCCCTGGCTGTCCTGGGACTCACTCTGTAGACCAGGCTGGCCTCGAACTCAGAAATCCACCTGCCTCCGCCTCCCAAGTGCTGGGATTAAAGGCGTGCGCCACCACCGCCCGGCGACCTGAAGGTTCTCATGTCATTCTTCATTCTTATCTAACCTAAAAAGTTACAAATTATCCATGTGTTAAATTATGATAAAGGGGTTCATACATATAACCAGTGGCATAACTAAGACTTTTCTGCATATGTTTCAGTCTAGAACAGATGACAAAGTCATTCGGTTTAAGAGAGCAGTTGGATATTACTCAGCAACTAGCAAGCCTATGCCATTTCACCCACCACATTACTTAGGTAAGTAAACAGAGCTGCTGTGTGATTGCATAACCGTATAAATCCAGAGCTTAGGTACTCCCCAGCAAATTTCAGATGTTGTTTTGTTTTGTTTTGTTTTGTTTTTTTCTAAGATGAGGTCTCACTATGAAGAGCAGGCTGGGCTTAGAGAGATCTGCCTGCTTTAGTTAGCTTCTGAGTGTTGGGATTAAAGATACACACCAGCACATGTAGCTTTGTTCTTGGACAGTGTGATTTTCTATGTGGCCCACCTTTGTTAGTAGTTCCCGAGGGAATGTATAGACTTCTAGGAGAAAAGCAGAGCTACGGAGACAGGCTGGCAGGCCACAGAGAGAGTCCTCTGAGGACACAAGGCAGTGCAGGGTTGGCACTGACCTCTCTTGCTGCCGCTGCTGCCGCTGCTTCCTCTTTCTCTTCCCTCTTCTCTTCCTTCTCTCCATATTCATTTTTTTCCCTTGTAGGAAGGTAGGTTTACTATAGAGATAAGATGAATCTAAGAGACATACCTCAGCCTGGTGGTGATGTTTGTTCATGTCATTGTTAACAAAAGTAGGAGTGTTCATGAGATATATGTAGGAATTAGACTTAAAAACAATTCTTTGTGTTTGGTGTGTGTGTGTGTGTGTGTGTGTGTGTGTGTGTGTGTGTGTGTACATATATGCTGGGGTTTGGGAAACAATTCCCTCCTTCTGTGAGAGCTCTGGGGCTCAGTCTAGGGTTGTCGGGTTTGTATGGCAGGCACCTTTACCCAGACCCTAAGAGGATTCAAGCATGGTTTTGTCAGTGTGCTAGGCACTGGGAACTCACATCAGAGTTATTCGGCTTGGCATGACAGTTGGGAGGTGGGTGAGTCATTGTAGCCTGTCAGACACTGTAGTTGAGGGAGGTGGGGGTGAAGGCTCAGGGTGCCTGGCCATCTGTTCACCTTTATTGATCCTCTGTTCATTCAGTTGCACATTGTACAATTCATTTTTCTCAGAGCAGTTAGAGTAATGTTTCAAAATATGAACCATGCCACACTGAAACCCCTGCAGTGTCTTCCCATCACACCTGGCCTGGGATTGAAGGTGTGCGCCACCACTGCCCGGCCTTGAATGAGCTAAGCTGGCTTCTGCCAGTGGCTTTTGCACCGACTATTATGTTTGGTGTTCCTTTCCCTGACTGCCTTGAATTTGGGTCAGCGAGTGTATGCGCCCTGCACTTGAATGTCTGAGGGCACTGAGTGTTTTCTGTCAGTTGTCAGTCCTCTCACACCCATCTGTAATGCTTGGTGGCCTTGCCTTTACACCCTCTTCCGCCTGAAAGTAGGGTCAGGGGAGCGAAGGCCTTCCACGTCCCCAGTGGATAACTACTTGACTGAATGGGTTAAACTCATGAGTCTTTGATGGGAGGAGTGAAGTAATGTGATGAGCTTTGGTTTTCTTCTTGGAAAAAGAGCACACTTTGTAGACTGGCACAGGTAGGTCGGCATTGTTTTACCAGGTAAGCTGTATCTGCTGTGCGCTTTGCTGTGCGCTTTCCACACAGACAGGTTTCAGAGTTGCGTGTTTGTGTGCTAGCAGGAAGGCAGCACTGGGCCTGCGTGGCCACCTCCAGTACAGACACTTGCTGCAAGGCCTCGCTCGGCCTTCCTGTTCTCTTGTGATGGCATCACTCCACAGATATTAAAGAGAATGTTTATGTGAAGGGTTTGTTAGTGGCAGATACTCTTATCAGAGGCAGAGTGGCCTAAAGGGCACCAAAGACCGACTCTGTGGTTTTCACTACTGTAACAGACTATCTCAAGCTGAGTAACATTTATAAAGACAGAAGACTGGGTTGGCAAGATGGATCCAGGGGAAGAGTGTGATCTGTTGCCAGTCCTGATGACCTGACTTCCATCCCCAGATCTTACACAGTGAAAGCAAACTTTCCCTTAGACTTCATATCATGGCACACGTATAACAAAAACCAACCAACCAAAGTTTTATTTGGTTTTTTGTTTATTTGTTTTTGTTTTTCTAGACAAGGTTTCCCTATGTAGCCCTGGCTGTCCTAGAACTTGACCAGGCTGGCCTTGGACTCAGAGATCCGACTGCCTCTGCCTGCTGGGTGCTGAAGGCATGCGCTATCACTGCCCAGCTAAATATAAATGTTTGTTTAGCTGACACTTCTGGAAACTCAAGGCTGCGGCACTAGGCTCAACTTAGCTCTAGTGAGGACATCATAGCAAATGGGACCACAATGGTAGCTCTGTGCTGTGACAGAGAATGTGCTCTGAGACTGGAAGTCAGAGACAGATGGGTCCACAAGCCATCCATGGGCCTTTAGTGATTCCCCCTGTACTCCAGGTCTTGAAGATCCCACCCATCGTCAAGTGTCCACTACATGAACCTTTTAGAGACAGAATATCTAAGCCATTGTACCTGGGTCAGGAAGCAACAGTTATAGTCTAAGTATGTTACTGCGTATGAACAGTTATAGGAGGTTATGTGAGCAATTCAGTACTTACAATGCATTCAGGAACAGGAAGTGGGCTGAAAGGTAGGATCTGCTTCTTATATCTGAGTTTCTAAAAAGCTTGAAAGGAGGGGCTGGAGAGATGGCTCAGTGGTTAAGAGCACTGACTGCTCTTTCCAAGATCCTGAGTTCAAATTCCAGCAACCACATGGTGGCTCACAGCCATCCGTAGTGAGATCTGACACCCTCTTCTGGAGTGTCTGAAGACAGCTACAGTATACTTATATATAATAAATAAATCTTTAAAAAAAAAAAAAAAGCTTGAAAGGGAAATTGTGTGAACCATCCATTGATCTTTTTTTTCCCCCTCTATCCTTTCCCCAAGTAATGCAATATAGCAACTCTTTGTATAGCATTTGCCTTGCAGTTATTTAGTCTTGGCTGCTCTTAGTCTTTGTATGTAAGGTGTACAGGAGGGGGCATACAGGCTCTGTGGATGGATTCTCTGTGTATGAGTTCTTTGTGTGTAGTTTCTGTACCATATAGAGAAGGGACTTGGACAGTGGTATCCACTGGGATTTCTGGGACAATAGAGTTACCAGGATATCCTTGCAATACTTTGGGGATACTGACTGTAATCATGACATTGTACACTGATCAAGGCTAGTGATGTGTTGAGCCAATTTATGTAAACAAGGTAAATTCTAAATTAAGTTAGAATGTCTATGAAGTACATTCATGTTTTCAATCTTTAAATGATAATTAAGTTTTTGTGGAGAGACTTGACTGAGAATTCAGTTCCATTTTCTGTAATAATCTACTCAAAGGACAGCACCTTTAACTTATGAGGGATCTCTCTCTGGGCCTGATCTTACCCTTTCAGCACTAGTACCCTGGGGCCAAGCTTCCAATGCCGAGCATTGCAGAGATGTTACAAGCTGAACCAGAAAACTACCAAAACGAAAAATTTCCCTTTGACAACCATTCCTTATCCTTGTTTTTGTTCTGCTTTGAGGTGCTAGAGAATCAGTCGCAGAGGCCCACGTACTCTAGGCAAGCATTTAGCAGTGAATGAGTGGTTTGAGTATAGTGGAAGGATGAGGAAAGAATGTGTTCAGGTAATGTCTTTGTCTGCCATGGAAGTTTTTTTTTTTTTTTTTTTTTTTCACTGTAGCTGTCTTCATTATGGGTACTTGTGAGCCACCATGTGGTTGCTGGGATTTGAACTCATGACCTTCCGAAGAGCAGTCGGTGCTCTTCCCTGCTGAGCCATCTCACCAGCCCCTGGCATGGAGATTTTTAAAGTAAGCATATAGGTTATTGAGATGGCTCGGCTGATAAAGCTGCTGATGTAGCTGCCCTCCTGAGTTTGATTCCCCAGAACTTACATGGTGGAAGAGGAGAACTGACTGACTGTAGGAGGTTGTCTGCCAGCTTCCTTCCACACGTGCAGTGCTGTGTGTTGGCACATAGTGATTTGTGTCCCTGCATACTGCCAGCTGTAGCTTGTTGTGAATCATCACTTTGAACACAAGTGTGAGAAAGACTTGAGTTCTTCTCAAGTCTTTCTTAAAGTGGTAATGCAGTCCTAATGCCCTACTAGTTATGTGAACATAGGTGAGTGCTCAGGCATATTCCAAAGCTGCGTGAGTGAGTCAGCGTCCTCCTTGTTACCTTAGCCACCTTTCTGTTACTGTAGTGAGAGAGACACCATGGCTAAGTGTCTTATAACTTCTAGAGGATGAGACCATGGCCATAACGGCAGGGAGGAGGGCAGCAGGCAGGCTGGACACTGGAGCAGTGGCCCACATTTGATCTGGAAGTGGGAGGCAGAGTGCTACTATGGAATGGCATGGACTTTTGAAGCTTGCCCATGTGACACGCCTTCTCCAATAAGGCCATACCTAATCCTTCTTAAACAGTTCCATCAACTGGGGATTAAGTATTCACATATTTGAGCCTACAGGCTCGGGGTGGGGGACAATTCTCATTCAAGTCACCATACTTTTAAGTAAATGAACTATACACTCATGTCCAGAAGGTTAAAATTGTCAAGTGCTGCTCTTGAGATGACTCACCAGGCAAAAGTACTTGCTGCCACTCCTGACACCGGGAGTTCCATTCTTGAGGCTCACAGAAGTGAGGGAAAGATGACTTACACATGTTGTCATCTGACCTCTACAGACATGCTGTGTCATATGTATGTCTGGTGTGCACACACATACACCCACACAAAATTAATAAAGATGTAATAATAATAAAGAATTTTTTGTTGCTGGTGAATGTAACTTTAATTTTTTCAAAGCCTACTTTTAATGATGGTTCTTCAATGCTTAACCTCCCTTCTAGCCACCTAGACTTTCTGTTGTTTCACATCTTCAACAACATTTGACAATTTTAATTTCTACCCACCAGAGGTAGTGGAAAAGAAAAGTTATTGTGATATGGGGGAAGTGGACCTGTTTAGAAATGGTTCTTTGGAGCAAATCCTATCTGCACTGTCAGGAAATCAGCAGTTGAGTTCACAGGTCAGAAGTGGCAGCTCAGTTCAGTAGTGTCAGGATAGCATCAGTGGTGGCACGACCTAGCAGGAAGAGCCGGGCCTCAGCTAAATCGTTCAGCAGAGATGCCCTGAGCAATTCTTTGCAGTGTCTTTCTCAACTAAGTGGAGATCAGTGAAGACACAAGACCAACAAGTATTGCTCAGCTAGCTCAGCATGCAAGCCTCTCACAGGCTGTTGAGTCCTAGTTACACTCCCTCCAGACATTACATGTCCTCCATGGGTCTTGCCTCACCACGTGAGTCTGACTTAGCAAAACTCCATTTGAGTCTGTATTAGCTGACATCACTCTGCCAGTCAGCCCTCTGGAGTCCGCAGAAGTGGCAAGAAGTTGCAGCATACCATCTGAAGGTTTTTAGTGCATTTCTTTCTACGGAGTCCTGACAAATGCAGCTCAACTATACAATGTAGGATGGACCAATACATGCATGTCATTAGCGGAGAATCCTTCATCATGTATCCTTTCACATGCTTGCTTTAGCAAAACATCCTTTCTCCTGTGTCTGCTTCAGCAAAATGTTCTTTCATATGCCTGCTTTTTAGGAAAACATCCTTTCACTTGTGTCCGCTTCAGGAAAACACTCCTTCATGTGTTTGCCCCAGCAAAACACCATCCGACACGACACAACTGACTTTTTAAAGAACCCTTAAGTTTCTACTTCAGATGGTAATGTTTTAGTTTTTTCGAGACAGGGTTTCTCTGTGTAGTCCTGGCTGTCCTGGAATTCGCTCTGTAGACCAGGCTGGCCTCGAACTCAGAAATCCGCCTGCCTCTGCCTCCCAAGTGCTGGGATTAAAGGCGTGCGCCACCACTGCCCGGCCAGATGGTAATGTTAATGGGACAGGTACTTTATCAGACAATCTAGCAGCTTATCACAAGACGTATTCTTTCTTTTTTTTTAATTAGATGTTTTCTTTATTTACAATATCTCCTTTCCCAGGTTCCCCTCCAAAAAAAAAAGAAATAAAATAAAACAAACCCCTGTTCCTTCCCCCGTCTCCCTGCTCACCAACCCACCCTCTCCTGCTTACTGGCCCTGTCATTCCCCTACACTGGGGCATAGAACCTTCACAGGACCAAGAGCCTCTCCTCCCATTGATGACTGACTTGGCCATCCTCTGCTGTACATATGCTGCTGGAACCATGAGTCCCACTATGTGTACTCTTTGGTTGGAGTTTTAGTCCCTGGGAGCTCTAAGGGTACTAGTTAGTTCATATTGTTGTTCATCCAAAGGGCTGCAAACCCTTCAGCTCCTTGGGTCATTTCTCTAGCTCCTTCATTGGGGACCCTGTACTCAGTCCAATGGATGGCTGTGAGCCTCTACTTCTGTATTAGTTGGGTACTGTCAGAGCCTCTCAGGAGACAGCTATATCAGGCTCCTGTCAGCCAGCACTTGCTGGCCTCCATAATAGTGTCTAGATTTGATGACTGAATATGGGAAGGATTCCCAGGTGGAGCAGTCTTTGAATTGTCCTTCCTTTAGTCTCTGCTCCATAGTTAGTCTCTACAACCCCTTCCTTGGGTATTTTGTTCCCCCTTTTAAGAAGGAACAAAGTATCCACACTTTGGTCTTCCTTCTTCTTGAGTTTCTTGAGTTTCTTGTGATTTGTACTTTGTGTATTCTGATCTTCTGGGCTAATAACCACTTATCAGAGAGTGCATACCATGTGTATTCTTTTGTGATTGGGTTTCCTCACTCAGGATGATATTCTCCAGATCCATCCATTTCCCCAAGAATTTCATAAATTCATTGTTTTTAATAGCTGAGTAGTACTCCATTGTGTAGATGTACCACAGTTTCTGTATCCATTCCTCTGCTGAGGGACATCTGGGTTCTTTCCCACAAGGCATATTCTTGAGCATACAATCCAGCAGTCATATTTGTGGGTATCATCCGCACAGAAACCTGTACTTGGAGGTTTATAGCAGCTTAATTTATTATATCTGTCCAAACTTGAAAGTAACCAAGGTGTTAAGAGGTGTTTCTCAGATAACTATAGCACTGGTAGAGTGGAGCATTACTTAGCCACATGACGTCACAAAGGGACTTTAGATGCATGTTGCTAAATGAAAGAAGCGAAACTAAAGTCCCCATACCATGTGAATCCAGTTGTAGATATACACCCATATATCCATAGGAAAAGGCAGAACCACTAAACAATGAAAAGATGAGTAGTCCTGGAGTTATGATGAACAAGGAATGACTAGATAAAGCCTGAAGCACTTTCAGAGCCTAGTAGATGTACCCATTGAAGAGGGTCCAATAATTATAAAACAATCATTGAAAACTAATACCAACAGCAGGAGTTATATTGTTTTATTCTTTGAATCAAAAATTTCAAAGCTTCATTTTTTTTATTAAAGATTTATTGATTTATTATATGTAAGTACACTGTAGCTGTCTTCAAACACCCCAGAAGAGGGCATCAGATCTCATTACGGGTGGTTGTGAGCCACTATGTGGTTGCTGGGATTTGAACTCAGGACCTTTGGAAGAGCAGTCAGTGCTCTTAATCGATGAACCATCTCTCCAGCCCCTCAAAGCTTCATTTTTACCATCCCTGGAAAAGCAAAATATAGTTTGTCTTATTGCTTTGAGAGACAAGGCTTCTCATTGACTGGAAGTTTGCCATTTCCATTAGACTGACTGGCTGGCCTCTGATTCTTGATCCTGAGGTTACAGGCATGTGGGTGCTGGGGATTTGAATCCATGGATTCATGTTTGCAGGGTAAGCACTCTTACTGGCTGAGCTATCTCCCAGTCCAGAACATTTTAAAAGCTTATTTTATAACCATTTTGTGTTTTGTTTAATGTAATATTCCTCTGTTAGGGTGGGATGGAAGTGAGGGCTGAGCTGTGATGTTTACAGTTAATTTGGTACCATTCCTTTAAACAGGTGTCTTAGTTTAATGCAGGGTAAAGGCTACACAGCTCTCTTGGGGTTGTGAGCCACTGGGGTGTGTCACAGAACCGAGCTTTGGGGTCTTGGGGAGAAAAGTCAGAGAACACAGACAACTCAAAGACACTTGTATTTGCTGCTTTTCTGTGTGTTCCTGAAGAAGTCTGTAATACTCAGCACCTTTTTTTATGCTATAAAAATATTAGTTAAGCATTCTTCCTGCATTCTTTTTCTGTGTTGTTGTACATACTTTGCTCACAAAGGCTGCACTAGTATGGGTTGGTAAAAAGGAGATAGGAGAGCAGCAGTGTTGCCTCTATACTGGGCCCTGTGTCTCTTCTGAGATACTCTTGTGATGAAGAAGGGGGACCATGGTTCTTTCCAGCTACTGCACTGGACATGGAAAACAAGAACCAATTTAGAGGGAGGCCCATGAGCTCCCAAGACAGGTCCTGGCAGTCATTCATTTGTTCAGGAAGATGTAGACAACTTCATTCAGTTACCACAAGGCTGGCATATGAGGGGACAGTAGCTTGTTCTGTGAGATACAGGGTATGTCTGAAGCCATTGACTACAATGTGCTTTTTTAGAAATTACTTTAAAATTGTTTGCTTTGGCAGGGCTGGAACATTGTCTCAGCAGTTAAGGAACTGACATAGGTTGGTTTCCAGCACCCATGTCGAGCAGCTCCAGGGGGTCTGGTGCTTTTTCTCCTGGCCTTCATAGGTACCTGCAGTCATGTGACATGCGCATATACACACGAAATAATAGAACTGGAACCTGAAGAGACCCTCGGGTTCTGTGTTACCCTGCTCTGTTTGAAGAGACATCCACGCTTTTTAGGGAGGTTTTAGTTTATCCAAAAGTAGCGTGGCACGGGTGACCGTCTCCTGAGAGTGACAGATGTAAGTGACTCGTCCAGCCCATGCTGTTGTTATTCAGAACTTAGCAGGGTTGGGGTAGGGAGTATGGTGGCGCACAACTTTAATCTGAGCGCTAGGGAGGCAGAGGCAGGTGGATCTCTTTGAGTTTGAGGCCAGCCTGATGTACAAGAGTGAGTTCCAGGACATCCAGGGCTGCTACACAGAGAAACCCTGTCTTTAAAACAAACAAACAAAATATTAAATAGAAAAGGTCAGCTACTAGAAATGAACTAGACTTTCTACAGTGGTTTCAATGATAATGTTTGAGCTGGATTTTAGAGCATATTTTGTTCCAGCTCCTAGCTGCGACTCTGAATTACCATAGAGTGTCTTTAACAGGTGTAGTGGCTCTTGCCTCACACTTGGAAGGGAGCTGTAGATTTGTCACTTGTGCGCAGGTGCATGCATGTTTGGTGTGTCTGCGTGTGTAAATGTGTCCCTTGAGCACACATGCTGTGTTCACTCTCTTCCCCTACCGTTTGTACGGCAGTTTTCTTTGTTTGATACAAAGTGGGAAGATGTGAGAGCCAGTATCAAAGGCCTGTAGTGGTCCTGGTGGTTCAGAGCTAAGGGCTGTTGGAGATGAGAATTCCAGAGAGACGGTAGCTTGGGAGGGAGGCTCCTGGATCCTCATGGAACCAGAGAAAGTGAGCAGTGATTCGTGTTTCTTTCTTTTTCAGCCTTTGTGGGCTGTACAGTAGCTGTCAGGAAACCCTGTGTGTGCCAGATTGGGCCAGTGATAAGGCTGGTGTTCTCATTTATAGTCCTGGTTTGACCTTAACTTGCATTGTTTAAGAATCACCCCTATAGTTTAGTCTTGGAACTTTGTTTTCAGAGAGGCAGAGTGAGTGAAGAACTCTGGGAGGGGTAGGTACTTGGTTAAGAGGTATATGCCTTCCCAGTGCTGCCCAGTGCTGTTCAGAGCAGAGACTAGAAAAGCCCTCTGATCTTAAGAGACCTGAATTTCAGAGCTCTGGACTTGTTTTGTTTCCACTTTTATAGCAAGACAAAATGACCTCTGGAGCCACACGCTAAATCTGAGTTTCTAAAGGTTTCTTGGAAGAGGGGCATCTGAAAGGGGCAAGGTATCTGGACCTGGGCTTACCCCAGGGACGTCCTGGGGAGATGGCGTTCTCTGCACAGTTGTCTTATTATTTTATTCCTGTATTGATAAAACAGCCCGACCAAATCCATTCGGAATGCCTGGGATGGTGCCACCATATGTCCCCCCTCAGATGCTCAACATTCCACAGACTTCTCTGCAAGCAAAGCCCGCGGTAAGGTGCTCTGAGTCAAGGTACTGCTGTGAGCCTTGGATATGAATTTTTAAATATTCTTGTGTTGCTATAAAGGATAGATACCAATTTGTCAACTTAAAAATGATAGAAGAGGACAGAGCTAATCCAGGCTTGCCTCAGGCCCTCCAACCCTGTACACTGACTTGTGTTCTGTACCTCAGGTCCCACAGGTGCCCAGCCCAGGGGGCACCCCAGGCCAGGCTCCATACCCATACAGCCTCCCTGAGCCAGCCCTTGCCCTGGATGCTAGCGGGAAGAACCTGACAGAGCAGAACAGCTACAGCAACATTCCTCATGAGGGGAAGCACACACCGCTGTATGAGCGCTCCTCACCTATCAACCTGGCCCAGAGTGGCAGCCCTAATCACGTGGATTCTGCCTACTTCCCTGGCTCTTCTACATCATCATCATCAGACAATGATGAGGGCAGTGGAGGGGCAACCAAGTGAGTATTCAAGATCACAGAGTGCTTGGGTGCCGTGACACGAGGGCTTCCTTCATTCTGCACCCAAAGGTTGTCTGCCACAGGTAGGTAGGTGCCTCTTGTACCTAGGGGAGGTCTACCCAGTGCCAGGTCTTGCTGTTTTAGCCCCAAGACTGGAGATCCCAGGAATCTGGGCAAGTTGAACGGTAACTCATTTATGTCATAGCTCAAATATGAGGGTTGCTCTGTGGCACCATCAGCCCATCATGTAGACCAACTCTCCTGACAGCCTTAACCTCTGGACTTCCTAGAGAAGAGAGCCCAAAACTTCCCCTCATTCAGATTCAACAACTAGCACAGTTTGCCTAGCCAAAGTGTAGAATGCTGCCTGGATTCAGATGAGACTTCTTCCTGGAGACCATTAGAACTCACAAATGAACAGCTAGTTCAAATCAGATTGGCAGAAATCTTCTATCCTCCCTTGTCCCCTAAGGTATTCTGCTTGGAAAAAAGGAAAGACTTAACTATCTTTGCTGTGAGTCCATTGTCCTGTTGTGAATGTGAGCATGTTTCTTCCATGGGGTAAATAACTAGCATTCCCATGTACCCTATGTGGCTGCCCAGAAAGGCTGGGGGTGCTCTCAGATATGAGAGATTTGAGAGGCAGTGTTCCTGCAAGTTTTCCCTGGTGTATCTACTACGAAATGGAAGCAGATGTGTGCTCACCCAGGGCAGTGCTTACTGTTTACCTTGTTTGGAGCAGAGAAGTATAAAATTGATAAATATCCACTGGCTGTATGTGCAAAGTCCAATGAAAGCAAAAATTATCTAGTATTTGTGCTTTTAAAGGAGTTGTTTATCAGGATGATAAAATGATAGGTTTATGATCTTTTGAATCAAAATGTCTGGATTGCCTCACCAGAAATGAGCATTTTAAGCAAACATCCTGTGACTGTCATCAACAGTGAAGGCAACTGGCAGGTGGTCTAAGAAGCTCTGAGCTCCGAGGCACTTCCCTAGGCCTGAAGACCTAGTGTTTGTTATACATGAGCACACTGGCAGAAGGCAGAAGAGGAAAGCTGTCGACTCTGAGCCTTGCAGGGATAGGACTAGGGAGTCAGGTGGGCAGGTGGGTGGTGACTACTGGATGTGGAGGGTGGACATTGAGAAGAGTGCTGTTCTCAGGTTAGTATAAGAGCGCGTTCAGATGATTGCTGTTTTCAAGACTACCTGGCTGTTCCTGAGTTCCGAGAACTCTTCTCTCTTGAAGTTCCTGTGAACTTTCCCCAGACACTGTCATTTACTATTTTGTTCCTGCAAAAGGCCATGAGCCTCTCGTCCTGGCAGTTAGCGTCTGCTGCTGCTGTAGAGAAAGTCTTTCAGGAAACTTGATACACGGCCTCAAGTCAAGCTTTGACTCAAGGACTTAATTCCTTGAATTGGTTGCCTCACTTATGACAGTAAGTATGAGATTGTGTTACAAGTGTGAGGAAGGCGGCAGAAGAGGCCTTGGACCCTAAGCTTTGCTTATGGCAGGTGCTATAATACAGTTCAGGTTTATGAATGTGATGCTGGGGTCTCAGTTCTCAGTAGGGAAGATCCTAGGCAGTTGGTGTAAATTACGTGTAGAGTGTGCTATGTGTAGCATATGAGCACAGCTTGGTGCTCTTAGTGGCTCTGTCCCCTGGGCGGTGCAGTAATAGTTCCAGCTGCTCAGGAGACTAATGCAGCAGCAGACAGTCTGGGTACCAGCATGAGACCTTAGATCAAAGCAGAAAACCATGCCAGCTTTAGTATCTTAATAATAAACAAACTCCATAATTCCAGCACATGAAAGGCAGAGGCAGGAGGATTGCTGTGAATTTGAGGCCTTCCTGGATTACATAGTGTTTCAAGCCAGTCTGAGCTGCAGAGTGCGATCCTGTGTCCCAAAGCTTAAGCAAAACAGAAACAGAACCAGTAGGAGTAGTAAGTCCAGATCTTACCTTGGATTGGACTTGACCAGCATGATGCTTTCAGGAAAGTGTTCAAGGGAAGGAAGTTATCTGTCTGTTCATTTACCCAAGAAATGCTTGAGCACTTGCTGCGTGCCAGTGGGCAGAGTTGAGAAAGTGTGCTGTGCTAGAGGACATTCGACAGTGGTAAGTACAGTCCCAGTGGACTTTGAGAGAGCACAAGGTAGATTAGGTGCTGGTCTCTAGGCCTGGCCTGTAAAGACTTGTGTGTGTTTGTTTGTTTCAGAAAGGAGTATACCTTCTTGGTGCCATTTGCCTTTGAAACAGAGTTTAACCTCAGAAGTGTAATTGTGCCCCCTTCAACGGAGAAGTGTCAACCCTAACCATTTCTATATGTACTACAGTACACTATACTATTACGCAGGAAAGAGTCCTCCAGTTTCCTTATAAGGGCACACTTCTGTGCTGCTTCTTGCAGCTCTCACCCCAAGACTACTTGTCTGTGTTTCTGGCCAAGCACAATACACTCTGTAAATACTCACCGGTTAGGATGAAATGCTAAGGCAAAACCAGACTGTCAGTTTCTAATTTAGAGCCGTTTCTGTGAGTACATTTTGTGTGGTACCATACTAGGAACAATAGCCAGATTTGGTCTAGGATGATCTACAGAGTCAGTGGTCTAGTTCCCCTAACCTTAAATCAGGTGATGGATGAGTGGGGAATGGTACGGAAGAAATCAAAAGCAAGAAAAGTTTCCTGCAAATAATAAGGTACATATTTTTAAATGACAAAAGATATGGACTGGAGAGACAGCTCAGCAGAAGAGGTTAGCTGTGTGGATATGTTGATGGGAAGTCTAGGGCTGGGTTTTAACTGGTGACTTCTGCAGGCTTTTCTCATCAATGTTTTTGGAGGAAACAGGCCTGTCTGTACCTAGGGCAGCAAGTGAACCAGTCCATTGTCTATGCCTAGGACAGGTAGTTTAGCAAAAAAAAAAAAAAAAAAAAAAAAAAACAGAATAAATGTTCTACTTTTTAATTAAGTAATTCTCTCCCTCTCTCTGTCAAAATATCAAAATAGCAACAGAACATATTTCTTGCTCTACTTTTTTGTTAAAATTAAAAAGAAAATTCAGTTGGTAATTTTTTCCCCTTTTCTTGGCCTTTATTGAACCTTTGTAGTTATATTTTAGACTAATAATTACAATTGTGTCTGTATTGGAGATATTTATTACTTACATAGATTTATTTGGGCTTGTAAGATTTAAATCAAAGGGAATGAATAACTTGGAAGCTTTCACTTCTTACGCACTTTTTTTCCCCCTAATTGCCACTTGTAGTAGACAGTTACTTAGAATTCAAACATTAAAAAGTACAAAGAATCCCACATAATTCCCAATCTAAATGAGGACTAGCCAAAGATTAGTAAATGTATAACACTTTATTTTTTCTGCATATACTAAAACATTTAGTAAACATACTATTTTTATAATAATAGGGTCTTAGGAAGAGCTTGCCCTTTCCATTTCTTTTATACTTAAAATATTTAAATAAGTATATTTCTACATGTGAGTGTGACATATGAATACTTAATGTTTAATAAATGATGTATACTTCATAAATATTGCTAGCTCTTTACTGATGTTTTTAAATGTATCTGTAAAAGTCCTTATTCACAGAATAGGCACATTTCAGTTTTGTGACTTTGTAAAGGCTTGTTTTTGTGAACATAGATGTATGCGTCGTAAGTGGAGAGAGAATCCATTGTAATAAAATGTATAGTATATATTGTTGATTTTGAGTTACAGTATCCTAGTAATAGGGTAGTATTTCTTGCATAAGCTTCTTCCACCAATTCTAACAGCATGTGATTCCCAGAGGATCACATCTAAGGTGTGAAAAATGAACTGCTGAGTGCAGCCTTCCTAGCCCTGCAGGGTCTGGCTTGGTATTTTTAGCTATGGTTATGTAGCTTCCTGCTCCCATGTGGATGAGCACATTTTCTGAGGGGTTTTGGGGGCTTCTTGTGAATTATATAAGCAAAATTAACTATTGGAGCAATACAAAGCTAAAACAGTGATTTGATTTTTTAATGTAAAATAGCTAAAGGACTTTGTTCAGCCCTTTGACCTAGTATTTCAGGAAATAGAGACTTTAGATATGGGTGTTCTGTTGTTGTTGCTTTTCTTTCTTTTTTTCCTCCTTTTTTCTTCCTAAGGGTGGCTAACAAAGAGAATTCATGTTTCCCTGCCCTGGAGTTCCAGGACATTATAGACAGAGTTGACAGAATAGTTTGCATGCAGTGGATGAGCTTTCTTCCAAGTGGTTGAGTTTGTGTGCCAGAACATAACATTTACATTTTTATTCTTTAACACATTTCTAAGATCTTAACATTGAGGGAGTGCAGACTTTTATGTGTTGGGAAAAATACGAGTCTACATTCTAGCTGCCTGCTAGCTGTTTCATATTAATCTTATCATATATAAAGCTCACAGACACTGGTGTCTTAGAAAATTGTGAGCCATGTCCTATTGTTACATGCCAAAGAACTTTGGCTGTCTTCCAAAGGAAGACCTTGTATAGGATGGGGTTGTTTAGGTCTGGAACACATTGCTGCCTTCAGCTGGTGCTTGTGACCCAAGCATCACTAGTGCAGAGTTGCCTACCAGCAGCGCTAGTGGCCTTGCAGAGCTTGTCCTGCTTCACTGACACTTTTCTCTCCCTCCACAGAGTTGGAGTTGAAGTACTTGCTTGCTTGCTGTATTTTTGCATGGAGATAGAGCAGATGGTTGTCCTGGGACAGTGTGTGGCCTGATGTGGAGTAGCACATCTGGGACCGAGTCCTTTTTATGGGAGTTGGGAATAGACTTACTTCTCTGAGCCTGAATTTAATCATCAAAGGCTTTTGCCATGGGGGAAGGGTGAGAGTCAAAGAGAGCTAGTGCTAGTTTGTGAGACATCTGGTTCTAAGAATAAGCTTTTAAGGTGTTACCAGGTGTGTCAAGTGAACTATAGAATGCTGAACTACATCTGTTCAAAGAAAACATTTATCCTAGCCACAGACTTTGTCAAGTAACAGCTACCCTCGTGAGTGTACTAGACTACTTGAACACTGGCTATTGTAAAGATACTTTCCAGGGACAATCATGCGATCTGTCTCCTGAACGTCAGGGTGATGGCATTACTTTCAACTCGATGGTATATGTAGAACAAAACATGTACACGTTTGGGCACTCGGTAGGTTCTCTATTAGGGTGTTCGTAGGGTGGCCCTGGGCCTCAGCAGGAAAGTGCCCCTTCCCTTCAGCTTCTCTTCCTACTGTTGCTCTCTAGTTCTCAGGTAACTTCAGGCACCCCAGGGACACTACACACACTGAGTGATTTATAATTCCCTATGCTTCCCCATGTCACATGAATCATATCTCTGCATTCTTGGCTGCTCATTTCCTGATTCGTAGGTGGATGACATGCACTCCACAGGTTAGTGATGGACCTGTGACTGGACCCCTCTCGGGTCTCTGCTCATACAGCTGCTTTTTCCCTAGAGAAGTGGTCCAGAGGTGATTATGCTCATTTTGCCTCTTGGTTATCCCTGTGTTTTAAGTTGAAATTGGATTTTTATACTGAGTAGTGATAATGTATAGAGCAATGCTTTCTCTGACCCCAGAAACCTAGACACAGTGGAAGCCCTTCCCCTTTTTGTGTTTACTGTGTAGTGTCTTTGGCTAGAACAACCTGCCATGTAATGAGCGGGATCCAGGACACTCTGGGGTATCACCACATGGAACAACACTCTTAACTTAAGATAACACTTCCCTTACCTCTTTTGCATAAAACTAAAGTGAAATTGATTGGTAGGTAGGAGAATTAATGAGTATTTAAATCTCTCCATTTGCCATATGGGTCAATTAGAAAGGCAAGGCAGTAGCCTAAAACGTGGCATGTTCTGTAGTCATCAGAGGTAACTTAGGTATAGAGGGCTGCCAATGAAGGATGGGTGTTGGGTCCATGTATCCAGAGAGAGGGGCCCCAGCTATCTTCACCTGGAGTCACCCTGCCTGCTGGCTTTCTTACATGACCCTTGTGTCCCCACTACCTATAAGACAGTGCTTTTCACTTTTGCCAGGGACCATGTTTACTTGACTGATAATATTACGTCCCTTAAATAAAAGTGAAGGAGGGTTTATGAAATAATGCTTACCCAGACCACTCAACTCTGATCTACTGCATTTCAGGTTTTGAAAATACTGCCTAAGTATAGTAAAGTGCTTTCAGAGGCTGGAGGCAGGTCGTAAGTTTATCAGATATGGCTTGAAATATGCCCTCTAACTGCTTATCTCTTTCCACCCCCCACCCCCACCCCCCACCCCCGGTTTTGGTTTACTAAGCTTCTTTTCAAATAAGAACCTGTCCCTGTTTTCTGAACTTGACTTCATCTCCTGTGCCTACACACTAATTTCTTCCCTTTCTACTGATGGTTGACACTCTTCCCCATGAAGGTGAGGCCTATAGGAGTTCTGCTGCCTTACACTGAGAAGGTATGCCTGAGAGCCTCTCTTTACTTTGAAGTAGGAAGAAATATTCCTGAAACAAAACTTTAAGGAAAATACAAGCCATTAGAGCATGAAAAGTTACTGCTATTGCTAGTTTCGGCCCTTCTTTTCATTGTGAGGTGGTTTAGTCCATAGTATTTATTGATCCTGTTCATTTGTGTTTAGCCACATCAGTGGGAACAAGATTGGCTGGGAGAAGACAGGAAGCCATGCAGAGCCACTGGCCCGGGGAGACCCAGGAGACCAAGTAAAGGTATAGAACCCATACCTTCTATTATTTAGTTTCTAACTGGTCATGGACACTGGTGACAAAGTTAAAGAAAAATTCTTTCTGAAATGTGTCAAGAGTCATATGCTTTCCAGAGGGCTCAGGAAAGGAAAGAATTGTTTAGAATTGCCTCAGTCTGCTCGACCTGGGAAGGATGGCACCCAGGACCTGGTACTTGAGTGTTCTTGTGCCCCCTTTTAAAGGGAGTTGGTAAAGGCTGATTGAGAAAGTGCCTGGAGTGTGTTTGTTAAAAGTACAAGTAGCTGGGTATGGTGGTGGTGCTCGCCTTTAATCCACCTAGGGATTAATCCCAGCACTAGGGAGGCAGAGGCAGGTGGATCTGTGAGTTCCAGGCCCATTGGGGCTACACAGTGAGGCACTATCTCAAAAGAAGAGAAAAAAAGTAGGAGTTAGGGAAATTCTGCTTCCACTGTACCTGCTTTGTCTGCTAGCAGTGGCCTTTGGAAATCCATCTGCCATTTGTGGTTCCCAAGGGGGAACAAGACTCCTTCTTCAAGAGGGTTGGGCAACTTCATCTGGGTACCAGAAATTCATTTAAAACTCCAAGTCAACTGCATGATGGTGAATCAGTTAGAAATAAGCACTGAGAACACTTCATGAGAACTGTTATTTGGTCATGATAGAATCTGGCAAAATGTTTTGCTCCGTTTTGTATCTATGTTCTTAGGGAAGCGGGAAATTCTTATAGAAAATTCTTGTGAATTTTTCATGGGTTCTTCTAAGACCAAACTTGGCACCTGTGTATTAAAAGGTGAAACCAGCACTCAATTACATGCCTTGTAATGAAGACATTTATTCCAGGACAACAGAACATACATGTTTTAGGGTGACACCGAATCAAACAGTAAGCAGTTATTGTTTCCAGCATTCTGATGAAGATGAAGAGTTTATCGTGCAAATAATAATTACTCTTGGGCAGTTTTTCAGACAATTCAGAGTATGCCAGGGCATCTGGATTTGCCTCTCTTTTCTTTGGCACCTTGCCTGGTACTGGTGCAATCCTGAGTTAGTCCATTGTGGTCCAGTTTTCCTGCCCCGTGCCCATGCCCGCTGTTTTGAGCAGTTGTTAACAGAGTGGGCATTTTGACTTAGGAATACATTATCCATTTTCCAGAGCTGGCGTTATATGTCTGAGTCATTATTTTTTATGGGATTAGATTGTTTTAGAGAAGAGATTTGTGGTGTTCTGCATCGTTGCTATTATTATTCTGTTTTTCTTTTGCCTGTGTATAATTAAATGTAGGCTTTATCCTGACTGTAGAGAGAAAGTTTTAGACTGGAATTTTGTTCTTCAGTGCCAGTAATTACAAGACTGAAATCAAACCTGGTATGAACTCAGTTTTTTGAATTACTAATTATAGAACAGTGGTCAAATGCATAGCCTCTTTGAGTGCATTAGGAAGATCTTAAGAACAACAGAAACACATGGTGATGCTCAAACAGTGTGGCAGCTTCAGAGAGCTGGAAACAAAGTGCAGGGAGCCCAGGGTCAGGGAAGCTGGAGCCGCTTTCTGAGGTGAGCCTTCTTGTCCCTCACACTACAGGAGGCAGTATATGCTGTCCTCTGTGGCACAATGTGTGTTGGTGGTGGTGTGCATAAAGCACTCTGAGGAGGGTAGGTGAGTGCTTTCTGCTCACCCTGACTTTGGGTTGGCACTGAATCTGACCATTCTAGGCAGGAGTCATCTCTGCCCTCTGGTGACTAGGTGACATTGTGTATTTGAGAGAATGAGAGAATGGGACTTTCCCCACTTTCTGTCTTTTGCTCTGTAGGTAGAAGGTTCATCCACTGCCTCTTCGGGGAGCCAGCTAGCTGAAGGCAAAGGGAGCCATATGGGCACTGTTCAACCAATCCCGTGCCTCCTGTCAATGCCAACCAGGAACCACATGGATATCACCACACCTCCCTTGCCCCCCATTGCACCTGAGGTGCTGAGAGTGGCTGAGCACAGACACAAGAAGGGACTGATGTACCCCTACATCTTCCACGTCCTGACAAAGGTATGACCTAGGGTCCTTGGAGCAGTTTTAAGTATTTGACAGCATCGCATCTCTGGTTTCCTGTTGCAAACCTGTTTTCTTTCTTTTTTCCTTTTTGGTCTTTATAAAATATTTCCAATTTCTAAACATTAAACAAAAGATAAAAATTTGTATCTTATAAATGCACTATAAAAGCAAGTCATGAAATCTTACTTTCCTTTTCAATTTAAAACCACTTTTTTTAAACTAGTGAAATAATGACACATTGTTTCATGACTCATAATTTTTTCTTAGTAAAGAATTTTTACACATTTGTGCTACAATGTCAAGTTAATCCTAATGTCATAAATGGTATCTGACTTCTTTATTATTTGTCCGTAGGCGATAACATCTCTCCTAATAGCACTCCATGCATTTTGACTTTTCTTCTGCTTTGTTGACTGCAGTTTAATGATAGGACCCAAGATGGTATACAGGATTTTGTTAAAATGTACATATTTAGAAATGCCAGTTATCTTCCATATAGCAGCATAATTTACCTTATTAGTGTCTTACCAAATGTGTAGTTAAATATATACATACTGTTGACATTGTTTTTTAATCTTGTGTCTCAATGTATCTCTGTGTATCTAAATTTTCTCAGTTATTTATGGTCTTTGTATTGGCACAAGTCACTTCAGTGATAAATTTGTCATACAAAATTGATTTATTACTATCTTGCTATCACCATGTTTTCTTCATTACTTGGGCTCTGTTTTTTTTTACCCCTCTATTTTCTGCAATCCATTTGTGACTTGTAAAGTGGAGTCAGTAAGTGTAGAAGGCCCCTTCTTTTTCCCCAATGCTCGTGAGGTTGGTCAGCTCATCCAAACACAGAGTATTTAGCCAGTGCTCTTAACTCTTACGTCATTTCCTTTTTAGTTGTCACTGCCTCCAGGTCTCATCTTACTGTTTAATATGAGCATGCATGAATATCAATGGTCAGATTGTCATGGTAAAACAAACATTATTCTAAAGAATCACTAAAAGTTATGATAATGCAATTTTTTTTGTTACAGTTTGTTATGTATGGTACAGGTAAGAGTCCAGCATTTTAGAAGACAGTTTTCAAAAGAACATGTATAGACATGGCACTCGTTTGGGACTATTTGAGATGTGAGGGGCACTGGAGCCACCCTGTGCATCTGTGCTGCCAGCTTTGACACCTGGCAGTTGGGTAGACCCATGTGAAGAGTGCAGATGGTACCAATAGCTTTCTTCTGTTCTCACAAATATCAAGGGAAGATTGACAGAATGGGAAAAGTAAATGTAATTGTCCTTTCATGTTTAAAAAAAATGCTCCTTTGGACTTTTCAGTATAGAGGCAGTTTAGACTGCAGTGCATACCATTTCCTATGAGCTGAGGAGCCATGGCACGCAATCGAGACATTTGCAGCAATGTGAAGCTTCATTGTACTGTTGAGAATTACTAGCAAGAGAAACTCTCATAATGAATATATAAGAGGACATTTAACTACTGGATTAGTCAAGAGGAAAGAAAGTATTGAAGATAAGGAGAAAATCAATTTTGAAGTTAAATTTGTGTGAAAGTGCAAATATACAAGGTGGTTATTAAGAGAACTTACAGATATTGTTTAATAGGCATTGGAGGGCATGTTGTGTATTTTTGTTACAAATAAACATAAGTAAAATTCCTTGACTATATTGATGTATTGTAATAACCATGCACTAGAAGTTTGGCAACAGTCAGCTGCTGAACAATCAGTGGTTTCTCTCTTGGTGGCATGGTCTTGAGTTAGATGAACATCTTGCTATACTGGACCTGAGCTGGGGATGGAGTGCTTTTGTTTTTCTGTCCTAGCAGCTGTCTGTGGCTTCAACCATGGTGGGATACATGGTGAGCACCTACTGTTCCGGGGAAAAGCCAGGAAAAGCCAGGAGCATGTTTTAAAAAAGAGTTCTTTTAGGGAGATCATTTTTAACATGTGGGAAGTTTTCATGGAAAAGGTTGGTAAAAAGTAAGACTTTCGGCTGGGCAGTGGTGGCGCACGCCTTTAATCCCAGCACTTGGGAGGCAGAGGCAGGCGGATTTCTGAGTTTGAGTTTGAGGCCAGCCTGGTCTACAGAGTGAGTTCCAGGACAGCCAGGGCTACACAGAGAAACCATGTCTTGGGGGGGAGAAAAAAAAAACAAAAAAAAAAAACTAGAAAAACAAAAAAACCAAAACAACAACAACAACAAAAAATGTCTTTCATCTCAGAATACTACATACCTAGGATTTTGTACAGGCCATTGAAAATTACAAATTATTTTATCTCTGACCATCTTGACCCATGAATAAAAGTTGTAGATTCTTCATGCTTTCTTCTGTATTTGTTGTCTGGTGTTATCTGTGTAGAATGTTTAAAAAGCTTTGGCTCATCTATGTGGTTTTCTTTTGTCCTTAGTTTTTGGATTAAAGATAAGGTAATATAGGATTAATTTTGAGTCTCTGGACATACATCTGGACAACAGATCCCAGTGGACTCTCCTAAACATCTCACTGTAGGCAAGTTGTTAAGCTGTTGGAATAGAATAGCTATGTCATTAATGGAGGTGATGCAGTGTATTGCTGTGAGTTTCTTGTGAATTCAACATGAAAAATGTGCAATATTATTCTGCTTTCTTCCATGCAAAGGGTGAAATCAAAATTGCTGTTTCTATTGAAGATGAAGCCAACAAAGACCTGCCTCCGGCCGCCCTGCTCTATAGGCCAGTTCGTCAGTATGTTTACGGAGTCCTGTTTAGTTTGGCAGAAAGCAGAAAGAAAACTGAGAGACTTGCTTTTAGAAAGAACAGACTTCCACCAGAATGTATGTACTGTAACAATCCATTGTTTGTTTCCCTCGGTACCTCGTAATCTCTTGTGCATTTTCTAAAGCCTTAGAAGTATTGTGGCTGAGTTGCCTAGATCCTCCTTGTGCAGGAGGTGGGCTGTCCTCTGGGCGATAGGCCAGGGTTGAGCCCTCAGAACAGGAGAAGCCATACTTGGTACTGTTTTAGTAATGATGTTTATCTGGTTAAAGAATAAAATAGCAGGTTTCCAATGTTAAACTTGACATTGCTCTGAAAACATCTTCCACAACCATCACTCTCTGTGACTAGCCTGCTTTAGTAGCTGAGATGCATATGTCTGCACCTATGCTCGTGAGGCACAGATCTGCCTCTCCAGGAGCTCAGAGGTCTGGAGAGCAGCTCCTAGAAGGTTCTACCACCATAGTGGATTCACTTCAGGACTGCCATGGTTTACCTGGGTGTGGTGACTTCATCACAGGTCATCAGTGTGGGGGAGGGGAAGGACACTAGAAAGGACTGTTTGGAATCCCGGTCCAAAGCATTGGCTTTTTCACGGGGCCCGTGTCACATTTTCGGGAAAGTTGTTTTCTTCTTCATACCTTCCTTTGCTAATTTAAGAATACAAAAGTCAATATGTGCTAGGAAGTACAGAGATGTTATCTAACCTAGAGGCTGAAGTCAGAATATTGTGAATATTTTATAAATTCCTGAACCATTCTCTCAAGCAAAGACCCTTTAGTTGTGACTCCAGCCTGAAGTAAGTAAGTGTTGGCCTCACTAGGTGGTGACATGCATGGCCAACTGTCTCTGGACGGCTTGAACTCCAAGCTGCCCTCCTGCTTCAGCCTCCTGAGGTCTGGGATGACAGATTATGAGCCAGAACACATGGTTTAAATTCAGTAGATTGCTAAATTTCCCTTTGAGCCATAAGGCTTTAGAGCAGGCACACTGCTTTCCCTTTTCTCAGAGTTAGTTACACTGAGGTGCAGCCGAGTAGTGTCTGTCAGCTTCTACTCTCTACCCTTCTGTGTCAGAAAGCTCTGGGTTCTTGTGCCTCCGACCTGGGGCCTCCTGGATTGTTTTCTCAGAAGATGTTCTTTTGTTTATTTGCTTATGTGTTCAAAAGCAGGGCTACTCTTCACAAAGAGTTCCCGTTAACCACTCTGCCATCGCGCAGCACCTGGTGTGGCTGCCTTCCTCCCCTCAGGCCTGGGGCCTTGGTTTTAGACTGTGCTGCCGCACCACAGATACTCAGAGAGCAATCTGACCTCAGGCCCTGCTGCAGGTCTTGAGGTAGCAAGGACAAGTCTTTGCAAACCTCGTGTCCAAAGTGCATGAGAATGGGGCGTGTCGGGCCAAGTAAAGCCTTCTCCTTGGGGATGCCCACCTGCCTTTAACCTTGTTTCAAGCAGGTCTTGGAAACCCCTTGGGAATGAGTCATTAAGGGAAGAAAAGCTTGGGGTAAGGAAGTGGCCCAGGCAGGTCCTTCAGATGTGCAGGCTGCCGATATGTGTGGGAGACTGGGCAAGGGTGGAGTTGGAAAGCTGCTCCTCATGTTTTCCTCCCTTCTGACATGGCAGAAAGGCTCAGGCTTTAGGATATGGATATGACCAGGGCTGCTCCTTCCCTTCTTTCTCCTTCCCTCCTTTAGGAAGTTGAAAAATTACTACCACCTCCACCACCTCCACCTCCACCTCCACCTCCACCTCCACCTCCACCACCTCCTCCACCTCCACCTCCACCACCTCCACCTCCACCTCCACCTCCACCTCCACCTCCACCACCACCTCCAC